>JAHWFP010072156.1:0-43305 GCA_023313725.1 Lithobius niger | reverse complement strand
GTGGGCGCATAACTTTGGGTTGCGGCCCTAATAAATACATTACATTACATTACACATTTACTAAGATTCACCAACAATGAAGCAAAAAACTACGGGTCAGTGGTCCTCATGATTTGTCTGTAGATAACAATACTGTCAACAATTCTGAGATTTTAAATATATATATATAGACAGTTTATTTATCAACATTGCATCCCGAAATCCGAAGGATTTGTGTGGGTTGCATAATATTTACATACATTGTATTACAAGTGAATATGATTATACATAGGCTATACATTTATCCGTTAGTAAAAATAAAAAGCATTATATCAACATACGCATTATCTGAAGCACTATTTTTCCAATACCTATGTTATAATTTTAATAGTCAGTTTTTTATACATACGTTTTTTATTTTTTTTATTTATTTATTATTTTGTTAATAACCAGTTTTTTACTTCTTTCTTAATTTGTTTAAATCCTGTTACAGACAAGAGATTATTAGGTAGCTGATTAAAGGTCCAAGGAATGTAATATCGCATATTCCTCATTCCATAACAATTTTTCACTAATGGTATTTCAAATCGCAGACTTTTACTTCTTAGATATGTTGTTTTTTTTACATCTTTTACCTTGTGTTCAGATTTAAAATAGTTATTTAAGATTATTATGTAATTCCTAAGATTTTGAACATTTAGTATTTCATGTTCTTGAAATAAGTCTTTGGTTTTTTTTTTTATAAGGCCCTATCTCCCTATTTATTAGGCCCTATCTCCGACACATATCATTCAATCCAACTTTCTTCTTTTTACAGATATTTTTGCGTACTCTAGCCCTTAACAGTTTTGTGCATGAGGCTAATTTTGCTAGAGTCTATTCTTCCCACGGTTTCTACCCACGTCACTCTCAGGATCTCCTCCCTCCTCCCCCCGGGTTTCTGATTTGTCAACCTGATCCCTGTTGTAAAAAGGAAAATTTATGAATTAACGTCCTTTTCAACTACTATGGTTACTTCGGGAGGCAGTGGAACAATATTATTATTTTTTATTTAAATAAATTGCGTGTTGCATAAGTTGCGAAGTATTACTGATGCGAAAGCCGAATCCCACGCTAATATTTTGTGTTATACCACACTTTACATGGGTTTTCTTGTTTCACTTATTTAAGAAGTTTTGCTCCGTACAGATTAATGCATTAATTCAGTTTATAGGACCCATTGTTCCATCAGCTTCTCATCACTTCATCTTCTGAATCTCCCTTTGACAAGTGACAATACCAAGGCATTAATTTAACACTATACGCGTGCCGATGCTGCCAAGGCTGGGAAAAAAGTTAACCAGAGCAGCCACGTAGCCAAGCACTGAACGAATCAGTAAGAACTCAAGGATTTGTTAACATAGTTAACCAACTGTTTCGTGCGGTTTGAATGTAAGTTAGACCTACTCAAGGCACTAATTCGACCCAAAGCTGCTCGCGTTTTACCACAAGTCAGGAGAGAAACGGCGGATGACTTAACGTAAACACTAAAGTAACTCTAACAACCTTGCCACCCATGATTTGCATGTGCCTCATTCTTGATTGAGTCTGTGAGGACTATTTGGTTCAAGACTAGTTAACTTAGTTAAGCTAAGGTAGTGTTAGCGAATGGTTCTGTAGACCTCCCAGGCTCAATAAAGAAATCGTAATTGTAATCGTTCCTATTCTCCGACTGATTGTATTACTGAACCACGTGCCGCTTCCATGGCGTAACAATTATGAATCATCTTGTCAGCAGGAAAACGTGATATTCCGCAGCTAACAATCAACTTAAAAAAACTCGTTTCAATAATAGTAAAAAGTTGCTTTATCTCTTTTTTCAAGGGAAAAACTTTTACCTAGAACTTCTAAAATACGCCTAAACGAATCCGGATTAATTTCCTAAATTCTGGCACCTTTCTTAAATTTTTAGCCTTCCTACTTCTGGAGGAGACGAGAAGGGGTATATATATTCATATTTTTTTCTATTTTGTGACAGGAGTTCGTGCTGGGGAGGGTGATTGAGGCATAATGGCGCGTCGACAGCAAGGTCATTAGCGCCAACCTAAGTCACAATGCAGTGGTTCGGGTTGCCACTGAGCCACACATTATAGAGATGTTAAATAAACCCCAAATCTAATCGTACTGGTTTTTAAGGGTTTAGACTGTTTGCATAAAACCGGCACTTTTGTCGTGGATTAATTGTAATCACTTGGGAGGTGGGCCGACCGTGAGTTTTTAATGATTAAGATAATTAGTGATTGGCATTTTCACGTAAAATAATATATCTTAAAAATAGTTTGTACAGTCACCAACCAAATCGGAGCTGTTGCCAGTGATGGGAGTTTTCAAACACGGTCGGCCCACCTTCCAAATGATTATAATTAATCCACCACACTGGTTTCGGTTTTACGCAAACATTCTAAACCCTTAAAAACTAGCACGATCTAGATTTGGGGTTTGTTTAACATCTCTGTAATGTGTGGCGCAGTGGTAACCCGGATGTCTGCACTGTGACTGAGGTTGGCGCTAATGACCTTGCTGTCGACCAACCACTAAGCCTCAATCCCACTCCTCAGCACGAACTCCTAAAACAAAATAGAAAATATCGAGGTTCATCAAGGAAAATCGAGCTTTGTAAGGGTTCCTTTGGAATCCGAATACTGTACGGAAGCCGAAATGACTCAAGATCGAATCGTCTCCGAGTACGTATGGACCCCCTGCCCCGACAGCTATCCTACTGTGCAGCCAAGCGGTTAACCTGATCTAGTTGAGCGCACACGTTTGATCATAAGTCACGTTCTCAACTACGATAAATAACTCGGTAATAATAGGCTGAGTGAGTACAATAACCGTGAGAAAACGAGTAAGCGCAACTAACAACTCACGGCGAAATATAGAGACAGACTAGATTTCACATTTTTGTGTGTGCATTTCCAGCAACAGGGTCGTTGCACAGCTGATCAATTGGTCTCTGGGGAGTCCCCATGTCGACGTGTCCAATTTCGAACGACAAATCTGTCTGCAGAGACGTCATAGAAAAAAGGGTGGTTTAAAAAAGAACGGCAATGGGGGACCGAGAGACAAAAAGAAAATAAGGAAAAGAAACATTTGTGCTTGTCATCGCGGCTGTTACTCATGGCCCCAAGTGAGGCCCGAATGTCACGACACTAAAGCCGACTCGTTTTCCCTGAAGAGCCTATAAGAAGAATTCTCCCGAAGGAATAATGATCCTCTTCAAGACGCTGTGTTTTTCTTTCTGTACTTTCTTATTTTTTCCCTCGCTCTCGTTAACTGCCTTTGAGGCTACGAAATTTAATTTAACTGTTTGCGGAGCTCCCCTCCCGCACACTCGGAGAGCGAACGAAAATATACGTTCGTCCAAATTCTTGCAGTATAAGGTTGACTGAGCATCCGGGTGCAACAGATAATCGTTACGGTGTACACCCGCACGAGTGATGCAGTGCTGCTGCCTGATGCGGAAAAACAGCATTGTATTGTACATCTGGGGGGATGGGCAAGACACCGCTAAGAATAAAGCTGTGTGTTTGGTCATGGCAGAATCAAACAGTGAAACCTGTTTCACGCCAACGCATTAATATATATAAATAAAGCTGCGTTAAGATTTTTGACCTATGATTCAATGATTAAGATGCTGGCGAAGATAATGTGTTAGTTTTGTCAAATCTTTATTATAATATCGGAGGCCGGCTAAAAGGAAAGCCTAAAGGAAAACCACTTCTCCCCTCCTCGCACCCGCATTGAAAATGCACTCTCCCACTCTATCTGCAGCCAAAAAGGAGCCAGGCATGAGTGGTCAATCAATCTGACAAGTCGTCGGGAAAATGTTCCGGGAAAATGTTCCGGGAAATGAGACCGGCCCCGTGCATAGCACGGGCTTCCTCTAGTTTTATTGTAATAGTAATAAAATCTTATTGCCTACAAAAGACAATGTGATAAAAACAGGTTCTGAAACACTAACGTTTTGTCCACGAATGGTAAAGTAAATCAACATAGAACCAAACAGAAGACATCAATATTAAGCAATCAGTGACATTATATATTTAAATATAATACATAGACCTCATTAAAATTTAAGGCAGGGTGCGTTCACCAATACAAGTAACATGAAAACCTAGCTCTTTTAAGGCCACCAGGTCAAGTATTTTAACTTATTCTCAAATGTAGCTAGCAACACATCCCGGATAAACTTCTCGGGTATGCAATTCCAGGGATTAACTTCTCGGTGTGGAAAGGAAAATGTACGACAATCTGTCTTGAAACCATATACAATAAATTTCCATGCATTAAGACCATGGTCACATGGTCTTAATTCGAAAGATTTAGAACTTTCTATACCAACCTCATTGTCGAGCATAGAATAGGTCAAGTGAACATCAGTTGTTAACCTGTGGAGTTCCAGCGAATCCATACCCAAAGATTTTAAACATGAGGCATAGGTTCAGTACACATAGTAAGTTAGGCATTTTGTAAATCGTCGCTGGACAGACTCGATTACGTCAATATCCTTAAGTAGATATGGGGACTACACCTGGCTAGCATATTCCAACAACGGTCTAATGTATACTTTGTAGGCCACAAACCAATGGTTCAGGATTGCCTGACTTAAAGCATTTACAAATAATATCCGCTCATAGATGCGCGGCTTTAACAATAATATTCCGATTAGTTGGAGAACTTTACATCATGAGATAGCCATATTCCCACATCCTTAGTTAATTTAATTATGGACATGGGGCCATTACCAAACAAATTATATTCCCTGTGATCATCTGCCTTTTCGACATGAAACACTGCACGCTTTGATGGAGCAATTGGAAGGTGCCATTCCAATTTTGTTTGTATTTGTGAAAATTTGAAATTTGCATATGGTACATATTTGGCGTGTTTGTTGCTAACTTTGTTGAGTGCTATAGGTACAGCAAGGTAAACTGTAGCATGAGTTCAAAAGCAAAATTATATGACTTTGATAAGGCAAAGGAAGAGCGCCTAAAGCAATTCAGAATGTGTTATCAAATGTTGAAATAGAAATTCAAAGGTCGCACTAAGAATAACAAACAAGCACATGCTGATTTTGGTTACAAATTGATTTGTGCTAATGAAAGGGAGAAGGTAAAATCGTAACAACGAGCACGGCAAATTACTTGAATTAATTTGTTAGATCTGTTTATGGAGAAACTTCCTGAAGATGTAAACTTTTTTATTGATTGATTATTATTAAGTCCCAGGTACTAATGACGTAATCAAGGTGAAAACAAAAATAAAGGGGCACAGGTCACTTAATGGATGAGCTCTGCAGATGAACTCGTGTTGATAGTGGCATGTAAAAAATAAGTCCTAGGAATTTGTTGCCCACGTTGCTTTTTCTAGTTTTGTGATAGTTTAATCAGCTGAAAAGGAAGTTAATCCAAATACTCTTTTTTTAAATTTTACTTTATTGATGTAATTTGTGAATTTTGGCAATGTTTTATCTTGACGACGTAATGATCGGCGATGTTTTTCTGGGCGATGTTTTGTTCGTAAAGGTTCGTCTGTTTACAATAAACAACTTATTCACAATCTTCTTGATGTGGACCCTGTTCTTTCCCTCATTCCAAATTTCAACTTCACTCGTCGCCACCCACTCCATATATCTGGCGCTGCATCTCGGACTAAACTCCGCCTTCATTTTTTCACGGAAAGGGTTGTTCAAAACTGGAACTCCCTCCCTCAATCTGTTGTTTGCGCTCCTTCACTCAACACTTTCAAATCACGCTATGACGCTCTAGTTGCTTACTTCTTTGGGTTTTTTTTTGGGGGGGGGGTGCTTCGTGCACCGTCAATCTCTATTTTTATTTCTATTTTTATTTCTATTTTAAAAGATGACTAATCAAAATTGAGTACGCCTCGCAGATGTCTACTTGAGCTGGAACATTCTCATACTGTTTTCAAAATAAGGTAGACAAAGCTGGACGGATGGACTGAATGACCATCTGAATCACCAGTCAAGTCTGAGGATGACAATACCATAATCTGTCCTTAGTGTAAATGTCAGAGCCTGTTTTGGAATTAAAGGTTTAGTGTATAAAATAATTATATGGAAATAACACAATAAACCATTCGTAATGTCAGTCAATTTCACGTGAGCCGTGTGCTTCCAAATCATGGTCTAAAAATATTGCATTAAGGGCAGGAAAATTGAATTTACGCTGATTAAGGGACGAACAGAAGGAGCGCAATAACATTAATTTAGGACTAACTCCTATGCAGGCTGTGGTTTGCTAAAATTTTAAGTAGCCTGGAATTTTTAAAGGATTAAAGATCCATACAGTTTGCATTCAAATGGTTTCATTTGATGTTACTAACTTGTTCACGTGCTTGTGTGACACAGAAAAATTGAGAATACACGTTTTAGAACAACTATAAACCACTTTATACCAATAAAAGGACTCGCCTCTAGTTATCGTGTCCCTAAACTCGAATTGGGTCTTTAAAATATAAAAATATTTAAAAGATTTTAGAAATAAAAAAGAGTGACGTGATGAAGGAATATATATATATATATATATATGATCTTTACAGCATTACAATCCGTTTGACAGTGAAGAAGACTAATTCAAACTTTCTTTCGATGGCTGTGAAATGTGTATGCACGTTACATGTTACCGGGGCTACCAACATATGATGCAGACACATGTTGCATCCCTTGGTTGAACAATTTACTATGGTTAGGAGAAATTCCACCTTATCCATTTGTTCTATTATCCTCAATACAACCCAACAAATTTTTAAAATGTACACGAAGCCACCAAATATTAGTATTATCGACTTAAAAACTTGAAAACGTGGAATACAATGGTGTTGTAAAGGTGCCTTGTGACTAGCCAAAACTAGAAGGGCCTTCTATGCACACAAATTTTTTATTTTGAGTGTTTAATTTTACGCTTTGTTCACCAATAACCACAATATTACAATGATAGATATATGGTAAAAAACCACACTCAAAGAATGATATACGTACAAAAGAAGCATGATAAAATTATAAAAATAAGCATGGACCAGCCCCACCTAACTGCCAGCTGCCATTTTGAAAAATGACGTCAGTTCAGATGTGCAGAAGATGTTAAGTAGAAGTTCAATAATTTTTCCAGCATTGCAAAATGGGAAAGTTGTAAATAATGTTCATTGCAATTTATTGGTATACAGTGATAGTGTAAACTTCCAACTGTATGCGAGTTTTTTCAATGGGTTCTTTGTGGTTACGCTAATTAGAATGTTGTGGTCTGCTGCATTGGAGTGTTTGACAACTGTATATTTGTCGTTGATATTTCTTGCTAGGCAAACCTTCCCTTCCTCCCTCCCCCATGATGAATCTTATGGACCTACAGAGCACTCTTGCATTGTCTTACGTAAATTGATTTGCAAGTGCCACACTTTATGATGTATACTACTCCCCCCCCCCCACCCGGCAGAATCGACAGTAATGGAAAACATTCGTCAGTAAGAGAAAAAACACAGTTCAGTGTGGTCAGATAGATCAATGAATGTACGTCATGTCGAGCGAACGAGTTATTGCATTGCCAGCTTTAATGGACACAAGAAACAAGTGCCGAGATAGATTTCATGGGTTTTTTTTTCATAACGTCTGGATGGCTGGGGTGTAATTCCACGATTCAACACGAGAAGTATTCTAATTACGTGCAGATCCCTACACGAACTATGGTTTATAAACTAAAAAAAAAAAGTAGTGTTTAAATATTACACTCTGACATCAAATGTTTGCACATGTTTTCCACTATTTATTTATTTTTTATTTGTGTGTACTGAATGTGGCCAGAATTTACTATGTACTTCCATTTACTTCTATTCACTAAGCATAGCCATACACCTTAATAAATAAAACTAAGATTCTTGTTCGTATGATTTAAACAAGCTACCACACGAAGAACTTCATTACACTTACTATACTATCTCGCAAAGGCGATAACCTGCAGTTCTAATGTGCACTTTTGTTGTTTAAGTGCTCCCAGCAATAAAACCATAGCACGGTTAGCACCGTGTGAGTTTCACGGGTGGAACTCTAGGCAACTTAAGCAAACGTGGCTTGGTTCTTCCCCTGCCCTAAAAACAAAGCTTATGGCCAAAACCACGCTAGTTAGAAAAAGGTTTAAAATGTGTACAAATGGCAAGTAAAAGTTCAGATAACGTCCCTCCCCCCCTCAAAATTGTGGTAGTGGTCCATTACAAAGCACTAACAGTACTAAAGTAGTCGTCAGTATAAACTGTAAACTGGAGAATAAAGTTAAGAATAAAAAAGGGGATGGTATGTTCTGTCGTAATTCTAGATCGGCTGTGAGCAAAATTGATGAAGTCGGGTTTAAAACCATTGATTGTTCAATGAACCTAAATGTCATTGGTAGAGGGGGGGGGGGGAATTGAGGCTTAATGGCGCGTCGACAACTTGGTCATTAGCGCCAACCTCAGTCACAGTGCAGTGGTCCGGGTTGCCACTGCACCACACGTTACAGAGATGTTATTCAAACCCCTAATCTAAATCTTGTCATACATCTTGTCATTGGTAGAGTGTGTCTGCTTAAATTGTTACTAATAGTGTTAAAAGGAACTCATAATGTTCGCTTGCAATTTTCAATAATAGGCCTAATTTCATTGTTTCATACAGAATTTAATACAGGATGAGTCAAAAGTATTGACCCAGAGGAATTGGCAGCTGCATGATTTGGTTTAGCCACCAAATAACCATCAATCATTGGTCACCACGGAGGGGGCAATTTGAGATCATCCAGGGGTGTCCTGCTCTCCTTAAATAAATTTTCACTTCCGGTTCCTTTAGGGCATTGGTCCCAATTTGAGATATGTGCGGGCAGTCAATTCATGGTGAATGCAGAAAACAGCATGTAAATCGGTCGACAATAGCACGAGTTATGACCAAAACACAGAGTACAACTATTGGCTTTATTGCATCTACATAATAATTCTGGATCCCGGCTGAGCTGATAAAAAGAAAAGGAAAGTTAAAGGAAAACCGGAAGGAAAACAATCACTTTAATTGCTTCTCATTGTTTTCGTGTACGTGTAATGTCTTTGCTACGGTGGCTAACAATTCCTGGCGATTGAAAACTATCGTCCAAACCGTTGATTGTTGATGGGTAAAATGAACAAGGCCTCGAATAAACAAAGGGAAAGAAACAATTCATGTTTCAGCTAAATGCGTACAGTTTTAAATCAAACTAAGCTACGGTGTGCGAAAATGGGAGTGGGGAGTTAGGAATGGGAGTGGGGACTTGGGAGTGAGAGTGGGGAGTGGGAGTGAGGGGGTTGGGAATGGGGAGTGGGAGTGAGGGGGTTGGGAGTGGGGAGTGGGAGTGG
Source organism: Lithobius niger (assembly GCA_023313725.1). Lineage (NCBI taxonomy): Eukaryota > Metazoa > Arthropoda > Chilopoda > Lithobiomorpha > Lithobiidae > Lithobius > Lithobius niger. The sequence continues at coordinate 33,921 of JAHWFP010072156.1, read as the reverse complement.
GGCCGGTAGGGGGGGATTGGATCTGTAAACTTAATTCATGACCGGCCCCGTGCGTAGCACGGGCTTCGTCTAGTAAAATAATATGAGCAGTTGTGTGAATTGCTTGATTGCATGTAATAATTACAGTAATAACGTAACGAAATTGCTAAGGGTTCGGCTAGCATATGCTTGTCCACAAGTTTGTACCACATGTAGCACACTAGCATTCGACGTAAAGGAACCGGCAGTGGAAACTTTATTTGAGGGTGGGGGGGGGGAGCACCCTGCATAGTCTCAACACTTCCACAAAAGGACTTCTTTCTTGGTCACTGATTTTCGGGAAGGGAGGTACCACTCACTAGTTGACGGAGACAGTAAGTTTGTATGGCAGACAGCACTTCTGTTGAAACATGGGTTCGAACCTTGATATGTGGTTCAAAGTCGAACACCAGTTTGTTACATGTGCTACAAACCTGTGCTAGCCAAACCCTTATCAATTTCGTTACGTTTGCTGTTCCTACTGTAATTATTACATGCAATAAACTAATTCACACAACTGCTCAGGATATTATTTTATGCAGTAAAGCCATCATTGGTACTAATGTGTTTTCGTCATAGCTCATGCTGTTGTGGACCGATTTACGTGCTGTTTTCTGCATTCACCATGAATTGACTGCCCGCATTAATCTCAAATTGGGACCAATGCCCTATTCCTAAAAAAAAAACCGGAAGTGCAAAATTTATTTAAGGGGGGCAGGGTAGTGAGCACCCTTGATGATCACAAAACGTGGCCCCCTCTGTGGTGATCAACGATCGATGGTTGTTTGATGGCTAAACCAAATCATGCGGCTGCCAAATCCACTGGGTCGATACTTTTGACTCACCCTGTATAATGATAAGAAAGAATTAAAAATGTGTATTTTTAGTTCCTTTACTTGCCACAACAGGTTCAAGTAACTATAAACCTAACGGCGTCTTGCACTGCATTTGTGCGTTTCAGGATCAAATGTTTCTCCTCATGTGGGAAAAATTCTTATGAAAAAAATTAGCACCAGCCTCAGTCACAGTGTATTGGTCCGGCTTGTCACTGTGCCACATGCCCTTGTGCTTCTTCCGATACTCGCTACCTCCATCAACAAGGCATTCGCATCCATGCGTTCCTCGACGACTGCCTCCTGCCTCATCCCGATCCATCCGTTCTGTCCACCATTGTGTCTCTTTTGCACTGGATCGGCCTGAGCATCAACTTCTCCAAGTCCCACCTGCAGCCTGCTCAGTCCTTCACAAGTTGAGGTACTGTGTCATAACCACGTTAGTCGGCAGCTATTTCAGATGCACATGACGCGATTTGCTAAGAAAAACTACCTGCGATCACAGCAAATTTTTTTTTTTACCACAAGCTCCAGTGAGTCGCTTGTGCTCCAAGGGCTCTAATTCAGCAACAGTTAATCTAATCCAGCAGTGGATAACTGACCTGGCGAACGACTTCTGCGCACCCTCCATATGTTCACTATCCCTTACCAACCAGGATTGGTGACCAAACAGCACTAGCATAACAAGTAATGAGTGCAAAACACTTAAAAAAGTTCAGATCACTCGAGGTGAAGCAGGGTCTGACACGTGTTGCATGTTGATTAGCTAAAATGGTACTAAAAATGTCAACATTACCACATTAAAATCAATGCTTAGGGTATTACTACTGCCTGATAGTTCGCCACTACTAACCTCTGTCCCAACATGGTATTTGTTCTAGGAAAAAATGTACCTGTTACCATGTCCAACCACTAATTACGCAATTATAATTTAACGTTACACTTTCATTATTTTAAAAGCCTGTTATTGTAATATGCAATTGTAAAACGTTATTTACCCTTTAAGTCTGGCTGTTTTTCTTCTTTAAAGAGGTGCTAGTTAATTGTGTTAATTTTATTGATTTGAGAAGAGACTAACAGAAACTATAATACACTTTCCCGAAAATAACACGGTTCTTCCAACTACCAGAAAATAATAAAGAACCACACTGGGCATTAGATTTGAGTATTCCACCGACATGGCATGAGTGAATCAAGATTCTTTGAATGTGGTGTTAAGAAATGACCTAACCGTCTTATGCAAAGGACGGGCAGCATAAAAATAGCCGAATGTAGCATGTTTTCCCTCACCACCCATTCCAGGCTGCTGCTATAAGCAATTCCTTCTTACACGGCACCGCACAATCATCTACGTAGAATGTACGAATCCCCTTTTTTCAGTGTTGCTCGAACCTCGGTGAATGAGAAGAAGCTCGGCCGCGGCAAGGCCTAAATTTCACATTTCCTGCTCTAACTAGCACTCGTTGTTCTCATGCGGACTGTGTTCGGGCGCCCGGAGGGGGAGAATGCGCGCCAAATGACACCTTGCGTTCAGTTCTGGCCAATCATTACGTTCAATCGAGTGGGCGCGAACTGAAAAACGCATGTGGAGGCAGCGTGTGGGTCGGGGTTGGGGATGGTGAGAATTGAGGCGAGCAGGGGGGGATGGAGGTACGAGCGTTGTGCCGACGATGCGCCTGCCACAACGCACTGGCGCAAATTGGCACCTTCGTTTCTCCCCGAGAGGCACCGTCACTATACTACCAACTTGCTGCCATAAGAAATGTGATGGGTTTATGGGGAGGAAAGTGAATGGGATTTCCTGCCAAGAGTTGTGGTACGTACGAAAGTAAAGAAGATGAATCAAGTTAAGGGATGGCTCAAGCTGTCGCATTTGCTTTAAGCAAATCGATGTTAGGGCACGTTTGCGCAACCTGACCTTCTCGCTCGCCGAAAGCTGGTTGCTAGTTAACTTTTCATTCATTTACGATTAGTTTCCCGTTTCTACTAAATGAATGCGGTAATGGACAACAAATTAAATGTATTATAAATAACAACGCCGATAAAGAACAAAGTGCAACAGCAATTTTAAACATAGCTACAACATTTTTGTCATTCACGCTATTTACAAAATTTGCTATTCTCCCTCAGACAACAGCTTCTAGCAACGATCAAACGACGGTAGAATTCGCAGCGAGAATTCAAAATCCAACATGGCGTCCATTTCGGGGTTGTCGAATCGAAGACATACCATCGAATACCGGCATTCAGAAATCTGTCCGTCGTCTTGTACAGCAGTAAAAATTGTTTTCTAGTTGAAATAAATCGACGCTGTCATGTTGCACGCTTCGTACGTCGTGTCGCGAGGTACGAGGAGGAGATTTGCGTCCTCGTTGTTGCCATGGTTACTACGTATGGACAACTTGAAAGCCGCATTCATCGGTAAAGGCGAGAAGCAGCCAGTAGATTTAGTATTAACCAAGTGAAAGCTAGTAAGCGAGAAATTTGTCGTTGCGTAAACGAGCCCTAAAATCCCTGCATATTGGTTGTAATAACCAGGAACTGGATTATTACCTGTCCTGCTCGGTGGTGAAGCACGAACCTTTATATCCTTGGTATCTGTATTTCACATAATTTAAAATTTTACTTCCATTGCAACAACATTGCTAAAGCTGCTAATATGCGTCAGGCGATGATTAAACGTTGCTTCACCTTCATGTCTGGTCACATCGCCACCTTGGTTTGTGTCAGGGACTATTTGTTGATTGAAAGTAGCCTAAGTTTACATCAACGCCCTTTTTCTAATCTCTTCAATTGTCAAAGGGTGTCCCTCGTACACTTTTGTCGAGGGCGAGGGGGGCTGTCAGAGATTGTGCCCACCACCATGGTGGTGGCTGCAGGGGCTGCATCCGCCACAGAGGTGGACGCAATTCTCTGTCAAAGGCTCCCTTAAATTATGTTATTTTTTACTCTATAAGCTAGAGCCCAAGCAGGTCGGGTTTGTGAGCTTGTAACTTCAACAATGCTAAAACTGAAAACCAAAATGGAGTCAAGGTCCGCCATCTTGGGAAGGATGAAACAGAACCGATATTAACCCCAGGCAGGGACGATAAAAGTAAATTCGCTGTTGTCTATCCACCAAATAGAAGAGCACGGAGTAATTTACATAAATACGGATATCCAAGATTCCATTCCATAGATTTCTGGATTTTTATCGTTGAGAGATGACTCATGCCTGGGAAATACAGATGACGTTCTACTGCACAATGGTAAAGATTACAATTGTTATTTCTCCATTTGAAGAATACGAACAAAAGTGAGTGACAATTGCTACTAGATCTGACAGGGGCCCAATTCTTCCCTACAAAAACTTTTTTTCAATTGGAAATAAAAAAAAAGATACGGACGGAAGAGCTGTTCAAGGAGTCGTTCTTATTCCTCCTTCTAGGCGTATTTGTGGCGCCTACTCTTCATGAACCTCTAAACATATTTAGAATATGCCTGTGTTCAACCTTGGTATCTCACTAAACGTCAAACTCCAACTCATGAGAGATGTCTAAGTTGAGGATGTATAAAAGCCCGTACGAACGAACTACGCTCTGCCCATTTAACAATTAGAGCGGAGACCCTTAGAAGGTTATACAGAAATGAAAACCATCATACGCCTCATCTAAAATTTATACCAAGGGGTCCACAGTTGGGACACATCTCAACCTTTGAGTCCGGGCAGGCACCGTGCGTAGCAGGTAGCCGCCCTACTTTCTCAGGTAAAACACCTGGCAGTCTGGGCGTTCAAGGTATATGTCCGCCTTATCCTGCAATATGTCTGCTCAGTTTGGTCCCCACATCTATTAAAAGGCATCCACACAATTGATCGGATGCAATGACAATTTACTGAAACGCTTAAAGGTCTGCAAACAAATTTGTTGCAAAGACAGTTTGTCTAAAACACACTTATGCTAACTAGAATTTAGGTATTTACACATCGATTTTAGACATGGTATATTCCATTATTCATGGAAACACCAACATACAATTGTGCAATTTCTTTACCTTATGGCCCGACTCAAGAACCCGTGGCCACAATCTAAAAATTCAAATTAATTGGACCTGCCTGGACTGTCATAAATTTTTTTTTAATTGACAGAGTCGCCCCAGTGTGGAATAGTTTGCCGAGTGCTACTGTGAATGCTCCTTCTCTCAAATCGTTCAAGAGAATGGCAAAAAATTTCGACATTACCGGCTTCCAGTACTCTGTTTTTAACAGGATTGGAGTAAGTGTTTTTGGTAATTTGTTGCACTTTTTAAGTTCATTACATTGCTCCAATCGGAGCCTTTTAAAAAAAAAACCTCGAGATTGCTTTTTTTTATTTTCTCTTACTTGTGATTATTATTTTTTATCATATTGTCTTAATTCCAGGCGGGGTGTTAGTTGCCTAGCCGTTCTCTATGCCTTTTCTGCATTTTGGGGAATAAAATTTTATTATTATTATTATTATTGTTACAAGAAAATTCATAACCATACCATCTTGACATTAGTGTGCTGTAAAACACATACAAACTCTATAAAGTGTTTCGTGTTTTCTCATTTGAATAAACAATTTGTAAATTTTAAATTAAAAACAAATTATTAATAATAATATTTTATTGTCACACTCTGCACGAAATACGATAGCATTTGTATGTGCACAATTTACAAGTTATAGTTCACTAATAAATGCAAAAAACAGCAGTGTTAAAATATGTCAGTTTTCATAATATAACATTTTAAAAATAACAATAAAAACATTATATACATTATAACATTAAAAAACACATAAAAAATCATGCAAATACACAGTTATTGTTTCAGTATATAATCTCTTATCCTGTAGTTATTGTTATTTAGAGTCAGGTTTCTCAGTTCTTCTGGCAGCTTGTTAAAAAAGTATGGTATTAAAAAAATTCAATCCTCTTTTGCCATATGAATTTCTATAATTTGGCAATTTTAACCAATTGTGATTTTTTCTTGTTTCCCTTTCTATTGTGTTTTTCCATTATGTCTTATAATAGTTTTGTGTAATTATCTTATAATAGAGTATATTTTTAACAGTAATGAGTTTGTTTTGTCTAAATATGTCTATCCTTTTTTTAGTTTTGTTAAAGTTTGAAAAAAGTACTTTTGCTGCTGTTTCAAAATTGTTTGAAGCCTTTCCACTAATCCTTCCGATGTGGTTGCGTATACTGTACATGCGTATCTAATTTGTGACAGGATTAAAGCTTCATATACTTTAATTTTTAAAATTTTAATTTTATTGTTTATTAAGTCTCTGATTTTGTATTGTATTATTGTCGGTATCATTTTTCTTATTTTAACAATAAGTCCTTCAATATGATTGTAGAACTTCCAATTTTTTTCAATTAATAATCCTAAGTCCTTTATTTCATTTACACTTTCAAGATTCTTACATCTACAGTTTAATTTTGTGCAGCACATTGTATGGTGTTTAATGTTTACGTGTTCTATTTTCATATGTGATGTCATTACTGGTATAAAGTACGTTGTTGAGGCATAATGTATAAATCATTCTCATTAAAATGCTCATTTATCTGATCAAAGTCTGGAGATTAATTTTCATTGTAGTAAGTTTATATTTATGGACAACATCATTACGTCATTTGCATACAGTGTAATGTAAGAATTCCATCGCAAGTCCTGTGTGTCAATTAATATAAATCAAGAAAAGTATTGGACCCAAGATGGAACCCTGCGGTAATCCAAAATCAACTTTTTTCCAATCATCTGACACAGCACTGTCGATTAATAAAATAATTTTGCCACGAATACCACATTTATTTAATTTGTTGTTCAATATATTTTTATCAAGGGTATCGAATGCCTTTTTGAGGTCGATTAAGATGTCTCCGATGTATTTTCCTTCGATAAGTGCTCTTGTAACATTGTTGTTAATATTATCATTTACAGTGTACCTTTGCCTTTTTGATATCAAATTGGTTCGTATTTAAAATTTTAAATTTTATAAGGAATTCTTCCATTTTTGTAGCAAAAAACCTTCCTACGATCTTATTTATGACTGGTAGCAATGCAATTGGACAATAATTATTTATATCTTTTTTATTTCCATTTTTATATATTGGTCTAATAATCTTTTTTTTTTAGATTGTCGGGCCAAATTTTCTTATTGATAATTGCAGTAATTAACTTTATTATGACTTGCCTGTGACTTGTCTTATTATGACTTGTCTTTTGACTTGTCTGTATAAAATGTTCTTATTATGACTTGTCTTTTGACTTGTCTGTATAAAATGTTCTAACAAGATACCGTCATATCCTACTGATTTCTTTATTTTAAGTTGTATGTAGTTGTCCTTATATCACATAAACTTGGTGTCAGTATTGCCATAGTACCCGGTCTTTTGTTATTCACTTTATTATGTTCATATTGATGTTTTTTCGTTCTTTGTTGTTTTTTTTAGCTTTGTAATTTGCTTAATGAAGTTATTAATGAATCTTATACAAGTATCCTCAATATTATCCCCTGGGAATGTCGTTTTTATATTTTCATCAATATTTACAATTTGTCCTTTTTTTTTCTGTTAAATTTTGTAGTTTTGTCCAAACTTTTTTACTATGCTTAATATTTTGTGTAAAGAATTTTTTCGTAGTAGGTTTGTTTAGTTGAACTTATTTTGTTTCCAATCTCTTTTTTACATTGATCACATTTGCCTTTTAAGTCGTAATACAACATTGTTTTAGCATTTGTTTTGCATATTTTTGTCCATAGGTTATTTTTAGTGTTAATCATCTCTAATAATTCACTGTTCATCCATTCTTGTTTCAATAATAATAATAATAATAATAATAATAATAATTAATAATAATAATTATTATTATAGTTAAGTCCTACGAACACCGATTTGCAATTATTCCTCTTGATTACTGTTTATGAAAACAACCATTAAAAAGCCTTTACTACCTTAGCTAACGTAATCATTATTCGTGGATAAGTTTACGAAGGTAGAATGGAATATAGAGGCAATGTAAACCAGCCATTGAATCATGAATCAAGGTAACTCCAATAGGAATAGGACTAGAGTCACTGCCTGCGGGGGATGGATCGATATACGTCGTTTATCATAGAATTCTCTGAATCCGGGACTCTCATCCCCAAGTAATACATCACCAGAGTCCCTAGCGCTTGTCAGGGAAGGCACGCGCTCTGGGCCATCAGGTGGGCTTCCAATTTTCTCAATGGAATTTTGTTCAAATGATTGCATGAGCTGATTTTAGAAAATGCTAAATAGTCTACATAGCATGTTAAAAAAGCAAATACAAAATTATTAAAATTTGTTTGAGTTGTAAATGTTTAAATGACTATAAATACCCCAATGCAAAAAATAGGTAGAATATTAGAATTATGTGCATATGTGCTCTATTAAAGCAACATACTGCCTGCCTTATAACCTTCCGCCTGCCCTATAACAGCTACGTGCCGATCGCATCCGCGCCTTTACCATAGTCAAGGTCAACGGAGACAGTAGCTTCGTTCCTCGCAGCGAAAAACGAAGCTGCTATCTCAGTTGGCATTGCGCCTAATAGACAAGCCAGCGTTAACGCTTTAATTGTGTCGTCACAAACTGGAATGATTTTCGTATTTTAAAATCACAATTTATAATTTTCTAGACTAGTGTCTTATAATTTTGTTTCGGCGATCTATTGGAATAATTAATTTTAATTTTTACGGCATTAGTCTATTAGAAATTTTGATCACATAGTAATTATTAGCAAACGATTAAAATTAGTACTGCGCACACACAGATAAAACTTCAAGGTCATTGTAGGCACGCAAAGGATCATATTGGAACGGGTCGCTCTTTAATAGTTAACAATATTCAACAGAAAATATCCCAGACGCCACATTTTAAAACGGATTTTTAGCAAGGGAAAGACTAACGGTAAGCAAATAGACCTTTGGGGCCGTACTTGATGTGGAGGATCGAAAAAAATGGCGCTGGGAGGTATATCCGTTTAATATTATATGAAACAACAAAATCATTAATTTGAATCAGAAATTTATTGTGGATAAGCAATGATTTCAGAAACATCGAGCCCTGGAGAGATACGTCTTTGTATGTATGCAGGGTGGTCCGTAAGTGTTTTCGAAGTTTTTGAAACAGAGTTTTTGAAAAAAAAGTGCAAATAGGGACCAATTTTCTGGATCAAAAATTCAATCCTGATTTCGAAAAAGTGGGTCCTATTTTTCGAAAGTTTTTGAAAAAAAAAACTTATAAAATATCCAACTTTCGTTTAGTGTAGCCATGATACACTACATTGACTACCTCAAAATGTTTCCAAGTCTAAGTCGGTCAAAAATGTGAACAAAATAGAACTGGAATTTAAAAATTGAACACGCAAATCTGATTCGAATGAAGTGGTTCCCACGTTTACCCGTTTTCAGGCCCGGTGTGAAAACGAAAATAAATTGCGTTGTTAGCAGCCACCAGAACCGTATAGGTATGCGCAAATGCCTAGTCAAATGGGAATAGTTTTAAAATTCGAAAATTACTTACAAATATACGATTTATGTAAATAATGGCTGTATTGTACTTGAATTGATATAAGGAAAAAAAAGGTAATCAAAAAAAGGTGATCAAACGTCATTTTAGAAGCAAAAAGAAAAGATCATAAACTTCATAACGGCTGGCTTTAAAATAAGGAAAATGCTAAAATGATGAAAAACAATTAACAATTTAGGGAAAAAAATGATAACCACTTAACTGCTTAAAGCTCAAAAGTTAGGAAATAAAAAAAAAAGCTGTTGTGTTTTTTATAGACCACACTTGTGGGTTAAATATGTTAGTTCTCTCCGTAGTGTGCTTGGCGTGGCCAGTCTTAAGTTCTCTTTTATAGACAAATTATCATCTTGGACTATCTACAAAAACAAAATCTGTTATATCATTTGCAGCTTAACAGTTGGGAAAAAAAGAGAAATTCGAAACGTCATTGTTAATTCCAATTGACCTATTGGCCTGCTTCCTAATGTAAAACTTCTGGAACGCTTTATTGCAACAGAGGCACGAGTATCAACACACACAAAACTTACCCCATTATAAACAGAACGGAAAGCCAAATGGCTCTAAGAGTGTTAAATAAATACGGATGAAACCTATTCACGTTGCCTTTTGTACTTAAATGTCAGACTGCCTGAGTGGGAATTGAACTCACGACCTTTGAAACCAAAGGTAATGAGGTCCTATCGCTCACACAATCTCACATTTAAATCCAAAAGGCAACGTAAATAGGTTTGCACGTATATTTATTTACCCTCATTATGTTTCTTTGGACCATAGTGAATGAATCAGCAGTTTTCACTTACTGTAATTTATGCTCAGCAATGTTACATTGATATTAGTTCACTTATTGTGTGCTCAGCATATCTCGAGTCCTCCAGGTATTTTATGAGCGACTAAGTCTTCCTGGAGGTGGCGTTTTTAATCGACGGCCGCCATTGTTTTTGTAACTCTCTAGGATATCAACAAGGCACTCTATGACGAAAAACGTACAATCGATTATCTTGTTCGTTCTGGGGCGAACTCATCAAGATAGGCCGCGGATTCACTTTATTTTTACTGAAAAGTAATAAGTATTACAGACTGAAAGCTCGTTTATACTTGGCGTTAAGTAGGAAAGCAATGGCAGGAATTTTCGGCTGTTGTAATGTTGCCGTATTGTAAAGAATAATCAAAATTTTAAGATTTTCTGGGAACTTCGTAACATTTTATTATTTCTTCGTAAATGCTCGCAAAATCATGCGTCGAAACCGACAGTTGATGCCGTCGTCTAGTATGAAGCAAGCCTGCAGTGCTTCGAAATAAGTAACTAAAATGTTAAATGCTAAGATAAAAACTGTAAATCCTGACATGTTTTAGTCTCTCCTTTTCACCGCTACTCCTACGTATTCTTTCACAAAACTAAAGCTTTGCACAATGCTTGATAACGACTAGACTGTCTGAAACTTTTTCAGAAGTATTCACTCATAATTTAACGCCTCGAAGCTACAACCACATACTCAAAAATTTATGGTAATTGCTGTCGTAAACTTTTCATCGGCTTTTCAAAACAGCTAGATACCTTCCGTAAGTTATAAAATCCCCTACTCGACACGCCAACTCAAACACGTACGCAGACACACAAGTTCAAAATTGGCTCAAATTAATATTAGAGTTCTCCTGCAAGCTATAAATCATTTACTCGGGGAACTAATTTAGAAACATTCTTACGCTTGAGAAATTGCCCCCACTCTTTAAGGCCCTTGGGGAGATTTAATTACCAACTTTTCACTTAGGTCGTTGACATTCGCGAAGGAAAGATTAAACTTTAATTTGAAATTGTTTCTCTTGGAGCAGTAAAAGGGACCGAAAAGGAAGACGGTTTGAGAGTTTGGCATAAGATTTTCTTCATGTTTCAAACGAAACTCCAAATACGAATGGGGTAAAGATGTCATGTTGTCACATTTTCATCCACATTATTAGGCGTTAGTTATAACGGTATGAATTCCATAAGGATGCATCTATTCTCTCGCCAGCTTGATGATTAAAAAATTTCGCTTATTCTGGTTCTGTCGAGTCCCAAAATGAACCATAAAAAGGCCTAGTTTCCCAGGTTTTTTTTATTAGATTGTATTAATAAATTTTTTGGAAATATTTTCACAAATCTCAGAAAAATCAAAATTACTACAATTGGTAAGGATCGATTTCAACGGCATACTTCAAGAAAAGCATGAAAATGGATTGAATCCATATTGGCACATACATGTATATATACATAATTTCACCCGTATTAACATTGTCAGAAGAGGTGCCATCTCTTCCTTAAGCTGTAGAGAGGATAACTTCTACTACGAGGAGAACCACGAAAATGTACGTACATATACTATGGGTCGGGGGACATGTTATGATGCTAGTTTAAATGACCTTGGAATGGTCGTTCAAGGTCATCATGATGCTAAATTTTGAACTATACGTCGTAGAATAGTGGTGTAAATTGAAAAGTTGTAGAGAACTGTAAGTCAATGCCAAAACAAAAAACAGAATGAAAATGGGACCATTAGGATAGGGGTTATCTTTCAGACAAGTTAGTCGTAATCGCTTCATTACTAGTCTTCACGATGGACAGCAGAGAAGGCGCCGTACCAAAAGAAAATTATCGCTGCAGTACGGGATATAGAAACAGGTGTTTTTTTCTTACCTATCCAGAAACGTGTGGTGCGTTTTCCACAAAATCGGGAAGTGATTCTCTGAAGCATACATACGTTCAGTTACATTGGGGGGAGGGGATATGTAAATGTTTCCTTGAGCGGGGAGAGGAGGGGCAAGACAGATGAATGGATTTAGGCAATGTTTTTTTTATTTAAAGCGAAGGGTATTAGTTAAGTTGATTCGTTTTATTATCACTCATGTCAAGCATGTTTTGGACGGACAGTATTTGTCCAAAATGAGTGTTGCATGTTCACTTCCTTCCTGACATGTAATAAACCTTTCCAACACTTCCTCCCCCCCACCCCATGTGTAAGTAACTACGCATGCTCAAGAAACCACTTTCCAATTTTGTGGAAAACGCACCACACGTTTCTGGATAGGTAAGAAAAAAACCTCTATCTGTATCCCGTACTGCTGCGATAATTTCGTTTGGTACAGCGCCTTCTCTGCAAGACATCATGAAGACATGCAGTGAAGCTATCACGACTAACTTGTCTGACAGATAACTTCTACCCTAGTGGTCCGATTTTCATTCTGTTTTTTGCATTGGCATTGGCTTACAGTTCGCTTCAACTTTCCAATTTGCACCACTGTTCTACGACGTGTATTTCAAAATTTAGTATCGTGATGATCTTGAACGACCATTCCAAGGTAATTTAAACTACTAGCATCATTACATGTTCCCCGACCCATAGTATATGTATGTACATTTTCGTGGTTCTCCTCTTAGTAGATTTGGAATGGCAGTAGGCTTCTCCAGACTTTTGCACCACCCTGTATATGTGAATACAGTCACTAATGCAGCACTAAGAGTCAAAGGTTTTTATTTGAAACCAGCGAATTTTTGGCAATCAATACTGAGTGTCTTCTTGAGGCAGTCCAGAAACGCGCAACTACACTCTTAAACAGCTTACTCCCATTCCAACGAATTTTCGAAACGAACTTCAGAGGTTTTAAGTGAAACCTTTGACTTTTGGGCCTGCGTTAGTGACTGTGAGTTTGTCATGAATGTTAACCAAAAAAAACATATGTGTGTATGTGGTATACATTATACATACACACGTATATTTCTAGCTTAGCACTGATTAAAAAAAAGTCTTTTTAAAGGTGCAAATTCCATATGGCTAGAACAAAGCACTAAGAAGTTAAAAGAAAAAAAGGTTTAATAAAGAAGTCTACTGGATTTTTAGCATAAGAGTGCAAAGACAAAGGCTTTAACGTTCGCCAATCCGGATTGCCTAATTTCAACCTTAACTTCTTTTTTTTTAACACCCAATCTCGCGCTTCTACACTGAACGCACGTATGACATAATACATAAACTAAACAATAGTACCCAACTTAATATCATTTCTTCAGATTCCCTTCCAGAACCATGTACGGTTCTACGCAGTCTCTAACCGGTAGAGAAGTTGTACGAAAAATTCTAACTAAATCTATGAATAATAACGTTATGTAGGGCGCTTTAGGCACTCTAGCCTCAAAATTTGTATATTTTATTTGCCTAACCTATAACTTCCAAATACTTCGTCCCGTAAATTTGAGAATTATATCATTGGACCTGTAGGACAACAGATATGCAATTGGATACCACCGACTCTAAAAATGTTCGTGTAGCAACGACTAGTAATATTAACCCCACTCATTTTCCAAGTATTTTGGCCCTGCACTTTCCACAGCAAGGGGACGATACGTTACCGGTATTTTTACTTGTACATTATCACGGATTATCAAACCCCGTTTTTCAATTATTGTTTATATTGTTTTTTTTTTACGTGCATCACGGCAAGCGTTGAGAAATGAAAAATTAGATGTTTACATCGATGAATGATAACGGTGTTACTAAAGGGGCCGTACTACTGTTTTATGACTAGTTTGGGTACTAATCAATAAATCAACTGTGGTACATAGCCTACCACAGTTGATTTATTGATTGATAGACTAGTGATATGGCTGAGGCGGACATTAAGGATGCATAACCACAGAGTTATTAGTGCATTACATGATTGTATAACATTATTTTACAGTCGGAGCTCACAGCACTACCTTTTGCCAGATAATTCATGTCTGATGAAATATTAATGTCCATACTAGCCGATTTTATCAGGGAAATAGGGATCGATAATGGGTGTACCCAAAATAGAATATCAAACACGTCTTGTAGGATATAACAAACAGCTAAAGGCCTAATCAACATTTATAAAGTGTATACTTGCACGGAGTATACACGCAAACTTACAGGCTTTCAAATGTTTATTGCACATATTTGCAACTGAAACTTGGTTATCATCATCACACACAGACAGTTTAAACATAGGCAGTTCATCATATAACCTGATTAGTAGTGATACAGGTAGTAGAGCTGGCGGGTGGATGATAGTTTTTAAAAACCATCTACCATATAAATTAATAGGTAGAGCTAGATTAAGCAAAACGGGGTGTTTAATTAGGAACTGTCGATATACACTTTACTTTGGATTATTTACCCTACAAGTATAACTTGGATGAAGTTTTAAAATGTGTTCTGATATAAGGCATTGCTGTAAGTCGAAATCATTAAGATTTATATTGCTTGACGACTTCAGTATTTCATTTGTAAACTGGGGTGTTCCCTCGTCCTAACACAGAAACGGAAAGTGTTTCCTCGATTGTGTGTCCTCCCTAGAATTATCACAATAGAGCAGCGTCAAGTGACGTCATATTGGCTACGAAACACCACTTCTAGTCACGACAGTGCTTTGAGAGCGGATTTCTTAGGCTTAAAAGAACGTTTTCTCCAACAACAAAAATCGCGCATTACAGGCTTAAGAAATCCAGTCTAATAGCATTGGCTTCAATAAGACGATCTTCTTTTCTCCCTCCAGTGCTCCTTGCAGCTAACCCAGTCACTGGCTCCACCATAGAGTTATACACAATAATACTACGTCGTGTCACTGCCCTAGTAGATGAAGAACCTAGAAGAGGTGAAAATATTTACACCTCATTTTGGTTGAAAGCTAGTGGATGGTTTTTGATTTAAACATTTGGAATCATTTTGGAGTAAGCGATAACAATATGTTAAGCTTTAAACTGCCATGTATTAAACACGAACCTGTGAAGTAAAATGTAGATAATTCTAAAATGTATCATTAATTTTGACCTATTAAGACACGAGCTAAATAATACACCCTGGCCTGAGAATCTACTTTGTCTGAATGAGGGAAACCAAATGTATGCGCATTTTAAAATACTTATCCATGACTGCATTGCGAAATCAAAGCAGGATATTTACAAATCGGAGTCAGTGAAAACGTATATAAATTGCATTCCACTGTTTTTACAAGAACTAAAAAGGTGAAACTTAAATTGTGAAAAAAAAAATATAGGTTAAATCGAACCAGGAGAAACTTGGCAAATTATAATAAATGTAAAAACCAGTATTCTAAATCGGTACGTGAATTCGGAATTAAAAGCAAACAATTTGATTAAGAAGGTAGATTTCACCAGTCTGTATAAATTTCTTAAAAACAAATCTAGTAAATCGGTCGATCCCACAACTTCTTGTGTTTAGTTATTGTGTAAGTGATCCAAAAGTCAAACATGCGTATCAAAAATGGATGTAATTGCCCTTTAATTGTTTAAATACTTTGAATTTGAGTCACGCAGTGGATCCGAATGGTTTTTCTGCCTTTGTTTTTAAACAGCTCAAATATTGTAGCTGTGCTCCTCTATTATGGATTGGTGATTTATCTTTTAAAACAGGTAGAAAAATGTCCCCAATACACAAACAAGCCGAATCTTCTAATCCATCAAATTGTCGCCCAATTGTCCTTACATGTATATCTTGCAAATGTAATCAAAAAGGTAATCAGAGGTGAAATGATTTAAATACATTGAAGAAAACAATCTGCTCTGAGATGACCAGTTTGGCTTTGTGTTTCGTAGATTACACGCACATAATTGTTACACGCATTTGATTTCTGGTCATTGGCAGTGAACTACGGAATTCCGGTTGATGTAAATTTATTAAAGCCTTTGAATCAGTTAGCCACATGAAACTACTTTTAAAATTAGACTATTATGGTTACTTAAAATTAATGTCTTATTGGATTGGCTTACAGATTTCTTAAATCTAGGTGTCTGGATAACTAATGATTTGAGTGTACACATTGTTGTAAAATTGTTAACGCAGCTCGAAACCAGCAGTAGTTATAAAAATATTATTTTGCTCAGGCGATCGGAAAATACTGGCATTGGCATTCAAAGTCTGTATAAGACCATTAATCGAATACGCAAGCCCAGTTTGGTCACCTCACCTATTCAAAGATAGCGAATTAGTAGATTCTGTCCAACATAGTTATACAAAATATTACAACAAGAACTAAAAATTATATGCTGAATGGCTTAAAATGATGGACCTCCAATCAATTATTTTGTGGAAATGTGATAAGATGCAAGAGTACAGCCACCCACCTGGAGGTAGTAAGGTTCCACAAGCTCATTGGCAAAAACTAATTTTTAATTTTCGAAAAGCTAGGCTTTTCTTGGTCACAAAACAACACAACATTCAGACACAATCGCTAAAAATACTCGACGCACACAACGGTACACGCCATATTGTGGTTTCCAATTCGGCATGTACCGTTGTGTGCGTCGAGTATTTTTAGCGATTGTTTCTGAATGTTGTGTTGTTTTGTGACCAAGAAAAGCCTAGCTTTGCGAAAATTAAAAATTAGTGTTTGCTAATGAACTTGTGGAATCTTACTACCTCCAGGGGTGGCTGTACCTTCGCATAAAATGATAGATTTAAAGACACTTGAATTACAAAGATTTAAGGCAGAACCCGAGTATGATGTATTTATTGTTGCTGGGATATTTAAATATTGTTCCTGTATCTTTTTTGGAGCTTAGATCTAGCGACCAATGTAGGGAACTCACTGGCGGCTTATGTACTGAATGTAAATAACAATATAAGAAAATTCTTTTTCAGTAACAAGTTTGTAAATTGTTGTCATGCATTACCATCAGAAGTTGTTGAAGTACCACCACTGTTGAATGTTTCCCTTGAAAACTTCTTATGTTCAAATTTTGATTGAAATGTAAATTTTTGGAGATATTTCGATTATACTTGTTGTTTTGAGCACTGCATTTTTGTTATTATTCTAGCTCTTTTAACCCTTCGTAATTTTTTAAGTTTTTAATTTTAAGTTTTTAATTTTTAATTTTAACTTTAAATTTAATTTCTAGTTTTAATTTGAAATTTTTAAAATTTTAATTAACACTTGAAATTGAAATTTAAAATTCTAAACTTTAAGTTTTCATTTGTGCGAGTCAAGGTTTTCTTTATGTAGTTTGAATTTCATTAGCCCTTTAAATTTATATATGTATAGCGACCGCCGTATTGTGCTTAGCAATAATTGCATACATTTAATTATTTTCTGTAAACATTATTTCCCGTCTCCCCTTTCCATGTGAATAAAATATGTACTATTATTAATTCATCTAAATAAAAAAAAAAAACACCAACTCTCGTCTGTGCTCTAATGCGCTAACAACGGAACCTACAAGGCTCATATTTGTCTGAGGGACTTTTGGCTAAGGGCTGAAGACTGAGTGTTAAACCAAGGCCATCGGTTAATATTTGCTAATGCTTTTACTCAGTAATCATGTAGTTCCGAATTAACTCATCGTGGCTGAGTTGTGAGGGAGCTCAGCCTGGTTGCTGGAGGTTTGCGGATCTGGTCGAACCCCTGGAAAGGGGACCTTGGCAAAGTCCCCGCCAGGACTGCCGGCCAGGGTAGCGTGAGAGGCTACCATGCTCCTTCAGCGGCTATGGGAACTATTCTGGACAATCTTTCGGCCCCTACGATGATCGGAGGTTTCCCGGATCGAATCCCCGGGTTAGCACCTCCCTTTACCAGATATTTCTTCTTCTCTAAAAGTCTGGTAATGTTCAAAATTGAGCCGGTTCAGCCATACAAGCATTAAGTTGCTTCGGCTGACTTAAGGCTCAAAGAAATTAATATTAAAAAAACTTCATCCTAACCAGGAAAAAAATCAAATGCTAAAGTGGACCTAAGTCCTTTTATTTTCAGCTTTGTACTGACACTGATTAACTCAGAAACTGATTGGAAACAATTGCAGTGTGGTACTACGATTAACTTAATTTGTCAATAGGCCTGTAAATTTTGAAATTTTTGGAAAATACATTTGGCTGTATAATTTAATGTATTTTTTCCTAGTTTGAAATTTAAACAACATTCCACCAAATAGCACTTTAGTTAAAAGTGTAATTATGCAACATGAAAATGCCTGCACGAAAGCATAAACTGCTGCTTTTTGCATCACTAAACGATAGTAAATGTACACAAATTAGAGCGTCACGTTGTTTCTATTACAGGATATTCGTTGTGCTCTTGTTTTCGACTTGCGTTTGAGAACTCATGGGTATCACGACTTGCCACACCAAAGATAACGTGCCACAATGCAAAATTTAAATCAGGCATCACCAGCATGTCATCTTCAAAACAGTTAGAAAACGGAACGAATAAATTGTAAGTGGGTGAATTTTGGCCCCAAACGCACAAAGTGTCAACTGACTGAACACATTTGTATCCTCAAAATGAAATTTAAAAAGTCTCTATAACTAAATGCCGTGGAACGACCAGCCATCTTGGAAAATATTTAATTTTTTTTTTAAGTTTAGAATAAATTGCAGGAAACCACAAGTTGCAATAAATAGGAGAAGGAATGAAGGGTTGTTTTTTTGCGAAAAATACTTGTTAGAGTGACATCCTCAAAGGTGAAGAACATCCTTGGAGGCTTTGCGCCTCAGACGATTCCATACCAAAAGTAGGCATTAAATCAGTTACTACGGGCCTTTGTTGCAACTCTATGCTATTTGTTTAATTTAGGTCATATGGCCGTAGGGCTTCGTCGGGCAGATGACCGGGTGCGGTTAACGCTCGCTAAAACCCTTTTAGCACAGATTAATTGCTCGTAAATGTAGACTCCTGAGACAATCAATGAATTCCGTACGAAGAAATCAAATAGGCTTTTTTTTTTGGGTGTAAAGGAATAATTGTTAGACAAACAATTATCACAAAAGCGACTTTGATTTATGAGTTTAAGGTAAACTAGTTGTTCCCCGGTGTAACATACGCCGGTCTAGCTGTTTCCCGCTGATTTAACTCGGCTCTAATAGTCAGCATTATTGAAGCAATAGTGTTTGTGTCTAATTGTTAGAGCGCATATCCGTTCTCATTGTTGGCCGCTCAACCTTTTGCTGATTGTTCCAGGGTTACAGCATTATTGAAGCTTCGTTTGTTTAATCGTGATCCCTCATTGTTAAGTCTGCTCATTAAGCGAAATATCTAGACACACGCTAGTGTGTCGCGCCAAGTTAGGCAGCAAACATACAAACATCACATCAATTCAACTGTCGAGGTTGTAAACTATTGTAGCGCGACGCCATACCGCCACGTGTCTTATATCCTGAAGCAGAGTTGGGCGCATTTCAGGTTCTTGGATAAAAATAATAATGCGGGACAAAAGCTTAAATTGTGTTGAAATCGAGAGCATGACAAAAATTAACTCGTGTAGGAACACGAGCTTAGCTGCTTTCAATACAAAATCTGATCCTCAATAACGTTGCAAATGTGTTGCTACTAGTTGCTAGCTAGCTAGCTAGCTCGTCTGCTCATCCCCATGTTAAATCCCATCGGGTGATTATTCATCGATACCGAGATAATGGGAAGGCTTCCAGCTATGAAATTGGACGAATGGGTGCAGTACAATTTGAACTTTTATGGTTTGGAGTATGGGGGTGTAACGGGGATGGCGTGGGAGGGCGCGTAAGTATGTAAATATTGTTATGACCGTTGTTAGTATTGTCGACATCATCTCTCATTGAACAGCCAAAGTTTGGACAACGACAACGTGTATACTGACGTGCGTGCCTAGACACACGCTAGTGTATCACGTTAAATGTAAACAACGTAGCCGAAGAAACTGTATTCACGTCCAATTCACGAAAAATAAAACTGTAAAAACAAAACAAAATAAACAAACCCAAAACTGGTAAAGAGCCACCAACTTGAGAGTGGTTCGGCCCATCAAAGGAGTGATATCAACACATCTAAACTAACTAAATAAAACAAATTACAACAAAATTAAAACCAAACCAAAAACCTATAAAGAGGTGACTAAGTTGAGAATGGTTCGGCCTCTAGGCAAAAGGTAGTAGCAAAGTGTTGAAACAAATTTCTTCTTGACTTGGCACTTTATTACACATCTGCACGGTAGTGGAGTTGAGTCTAATACACAATTAAAAAAAAAAAGGGAGTGATATCGTATCAAAAACCAAAACTGGTAAAAGGTGCCGCCAATCAACGCACCAAAACATTCGCCAACAAAGTTTTTCATTTAATCTTCGAACTATTAAGCGGTGCGAATAACTTGGCGAATGTTTTGGTGTGTTGATATCACTCCTTTGAAGGGCCGAATTATTCGGAACTTGGCGGCCCCTTTTACCAGTTTTGGTTTTTGATATGCATATATAGCTAGATAATAAAACTCAGCATTTCCAAGCTCAGAAAACATAAAGAATATAGCAATGGGTTATCTTATAGGTTTGTTTATTTATCGATTTTCCCTACACAATGCTTTCTAAGAACTGGGGAAAACGAGAAGTAACACTATATGACTATTTATTTTTCGTCGACTTTATGTGTGGTCGACTTTTTTGTCGCATCTTTACTTATCAGTAAGACCTAGGAGCCATAACATATTAGACATCGCCACTTTGGACTATGAAACCGCTGTGTCTTCCTGAGTGTTCGTATCACTGACCAGTGCATCTCCAGTCTTATCTCCACTGAACTATGTACTCAAACTCTTGACATCCGAGTTTAGAGATTCGACAGAATTCAGTTTTAGCAGGATCTATAAATGCATAAACATACATCGGTTGGGAGTGCCCACGTTGTAACTGTGGCTTCGTATTCCAAACAACAAATGCGTAAACATCTGTATGAAGTGGGAGTCCCGTGTTGTAACTGTCGCTTCAAATTTTATCCCTTTTCACAATGTCTTCCAGGAAAGAAACAGAGGGTTTCCTTCTCCGGATCCACGCCAGTTGATTCAAGATTACCAGAATCTTATTTCACCAAAACAATACTAAAAAGCCTAAACTTTCCAGCAAACGGGAGTGTAACGGGGCAAAGGCAAGCATGTTATTTCTACCCTAGTCGCCTTGACCTAAAGAAGCCGTCTGTTTCACCACTTCATGATCATGGAACGCTGTTACACACTGAGGTGCCATTGCCTGGACTAATCATGGTGCGTGTGGTATTTTTTCGCAGCTATCTATTGG
This sequence comes from Lithobius niger, assembly GCA_023313725.1. Taxonomy (NCBI): domain Eukaryota; kingdom Metazoa; phylum Arthropoda; class Chilopoda; order Lithobiomorpha; family Lithobiidae; genus Lithobius; species Lithobius niger. The sequence goes on along the minus strand of JAHWFP010072156.1, from coordinate 12,482 downwards.
GTTAAAACCTATTCAGCGTATTTTTAACCTGTGTCCTCCCAGAAAATACTTAAAACCAGCCGTTCCACATTTGGCGCATTGGATCGCAACCCTGAACAAGAGGTGAAACATGTGATAACGTTATCATGGCACTCTGTTGAGTTCTATGGCGTCTTCTTTATGACGCTCCTGGTGTTAGCCAATTAAACATCGGCACGGGAAATTGGGTTGCTTTCAAGCCAAATATAAGTGGTAGGTTTATAACTTTGGGATGGTGGTAATTTCACTGAACCTAAGAAAAGTGGCAGACTGATTACAGCCAATACATTGCAGTAATTAGGGCTTAACCTCAGGCAACCAATAGGAACAGCCGGTAAGACACCTAAGTCTAAAGGATAAAGTTACGTTTTATTCCTCTTACTTTTGTACGTATGAGAAGGAGGGGTTAGGGGATTCCTTTCGTTCGAAGCTTGAGTGTTGGCTTTTATTGTGGGCAATAGAATCTTTTTATTGGTCCGGGTATAGTGCAGGCGTGCTAAGGAGTAGACTTCGAAATTGATTCTGTTGAGGACTGCTTGTGTCTTTGTGACCTTATTACGGAGTCATGTGTGGGAGAAAAGGTACGAGGCGAACGCTACAGCTGTTAAAATATTTACCCTAAGCTCGAGCTCAATTCTGGGGACGACTGCGCACGTTTTACTGTAGTGCCAAATTCAAAGAAATACACTGCGTGCAGTTAACTTAAAAAGAGGTATCCTCTTAAAATGTATACCACAGACCTATACTTTGTTCCACATTATGTTTTCAGAAAACTGACTGTATGATGCCACGTTTTCTTCCATTTTACGAGTGCAAAAATCCGTAAACATCCCATTCGTAAACTCTAACAGTAACTTTATTGAGTGTACAAGTGTGATATCCACCAGTTTTTGCACTCTTAGTGGAAGGAAACGAGTCGTCATCCAGTCAGTTTTCTGAAAACATAATGTGGAACAAACTATAGTGTTTCTCACACTGGAATGCCAAAAATCATCTAAATAGGAGTAAACATCTTTAAATGTTAACCATATTAGAGTAGTTTTTCCACAGTGAATTTGAAAAAAATACAAAAGAATATATTTAGCTGGGGTGTATGAGGTGGCATTTATCTCATACACCCCCATATTATATGTAGTAATATATTGTCACATACATAAGGTTTTATGCATATACATATAAACTACGATCATATATCCGATCATACGTACAAAATGTTTCCTCATGTATAAATGTGTCCTTATATCTAAACTGTTTTCTCACATATAAGGAAAACGTGTTCTCTTCATATAAAGATCAAAACCGGCTGATCAACGACATCATTAGTTTATCATGGGATGCAGTTCCTATCTCAGCTGGCCTTGACGAGGATTAGTACAATAAGACTCCGTCATCACAAACTCATTTATACAAAAACTGTATATTACTTGTATACATGATGAAAAATTTTATATATGAAGAAAAATTACTCTTGAATAACAATTATTATGTAAGAGAATCAAGAAAACATATATATCAGAGATTGGTTTTGGATATGTATAATATGTGCATATACATATGCATGTACACGTACGCATAATATGTGCGTATACACACATATGTATCATGTATTCCCACAAGGTCAGTCAGTGAGAGAGAAAGGTGTACTGCAATTTATGTCTATTTTGAGAATTGAACTGTATCTAAAAACTAGGATTTAACTGTGGTAAAATAAAAAAAATTGACAGAAAGACAAATACTTGCTAGTGTATTAAGGAAACAACACTAGTGTTCGATGAACGGCAATGTAAAGAACTACTGTCGTATTGTGTTCGTATTGATTTCCTTAGTTTTCACCTCGAAAATAAATCACAATCCTAAAATTGCACATTGCAGCCATTAAGGTGCCAAACAACAAAGTGGACGAAGAGGCAACAAACTCATTCGGATGTGAGTGGGGGAGGGGTTGGTAGGTAGACAATTAAAACACACAAAAAACTGGAGTTTGTCAAAGAAATTAAGCTTAGTTTCCTTATCTTGTTTTTCGTTTATTTCTACTGACGGTACACTTAAGCTCTGGGCAGCTTCACGACCTAGGAGAAGTTCGCTTGCTACCCTTTCTAATGATACGACCGGCAATAATGGGAGTTTAAGAACGCTGAAACAGGTGGCGGTGAAAGGTGTCCCACGTGCTTCGCATTCCTAGATAACCGAACCATGGCATCGGTGGTGCACCCTACGGCTGGTTGGTGGAATTGAAGTTGGTCACCGGTATGTGCCAATGCCTGGGGCTTCGATACAGGCCAACATGCACAATGTTCGGGCTGAAGAATACTGCACATTCAGCTACTGCTTTCTCTTGGATGAGACAACCTACGTGGTAGGTAGAGGCAGGTAGGGCTGTTTTGTAAACAAGTGAAAATGCCTTGCGGTGCATAGCGACCACCGACAACATCAACTTGCTATGTAGTTTCCGCTTCAAAGGAATGAAATTACATTTCCTCTGCTTGTGTGCTTGTGTGTGCCTCTGTGAGTGTAGCATGAGCTGGCAAGCAAGCGAGTTACCCCTACCCACTAGAGCGTCGCCACCACCGAAGCACCCCAACCTCCTTCCCGCTTCTAAATCCCATGGATTTCAACTCGTTTCCGCTAAAAGCGGTGGTAACAACAGCGGCGGCAGCACTGTCGACAAGAACGGCTACCGAGCCAACCACGATGGAAACCAGACAACGGTGGCAAAACAAGTAGAAATGTCAAGATCACTAAAAGGCAGTACACGGGTACGGGTTGCACTTGTACAATGCACACAATACGCCTAAAACAGGAAAAGAAGAAAGAGAAAAAATAAAGGAACAAAAGAAAGAATTAGAGCCAAACAAAAAAGAAAGGTAGCACTAACGAAAATGCACTTGGCTACCAACGCGACCACATCAGATCAAGGACGGCCTCAGGAGGAAATTCCCGGAAGACGAAGAGCTTGGGAATTGAAGGTGACAAGCGAAGGAAAAAGGCCAAAAAGAGGGATGCTGTTGCTGGAGGCGATGTAGAAGTCTTGGGCTCGCTGTGTCTTCCCCAAAGACAACCCTCACACTTACAAAATTACAACAAACAGATAAAGACTAAGGTGACCTAACAAAGTGAAAAAGCATGGTGAGGTACTGCCGATCTTGCGTTAGGAATTGGCCTATGTAGACAATTTGTGCGGGCTAACATCACTGTTATTTCCAGCCATTTCTTTACACAGAATTAAAAAGAAATTTACAACAAATTTCGGGGTTCCACTGCTGCACTCCTCAACCCACACACAACAGCATTCTTAAAAGTTTCTTCATATTTTCAAATGTTTAGTCCATTCATTGCTTTGGAAGTACATTTAACACGGTTTTGGCATATTTTTTTCTTAGCAGTTTCTGCTATGAGGTCGGTTAGGGCATGCAGATCTGGACACACAAATTTAGAACACGATGAAAATTGAGCCAAAGCTATGTTTTTATTTTCACATCTGCAAAAATAACAATAACCACTAATATGTCTCACTCTTAAACCTAACGTAAAGAGCATTACAAACAGAGGTTTTATACGTATTGTTGTTGTTGCTTTATTATGGGAGCTTGCATTACGAAACGGCCATCTCAGCCACAAAAAATATTACAATTAAACAAACACAAAAAGAAAGATATCACAAGTCAACTAATACCTTGTCAACTTTTTCAATAATCGGTGTATAATGTTTGACAACAACAAGTGATATATTTTGAAACAATCAGATCCTTTTTTAATGAGTATTTTCTGAATACAGTCTTAATATTTATTATATATATATATTCCACATCACAGTTTAAAGTAACACACCCACTATACACATCTAAATTTCAACAACCAGCAAATTAAACAACCAGCAAATTAAACAAGTCAAAAAGCAGCTTGACCTATGGAGAAGATTAACTACGATAAAACAACAAGTACAAAATTTGCATGAATAAAGACTGATGTTGTACAATAAGAACATGCTTGTTGCTTTAGTTGTCACCTCTTTACCATAGAATTTTGACGTTAACATGGTTTTAACTCATTGAAGTCAAAATACAGCTACATATTTACAAAATTCTAACTTTGTCACCTGCTCAGTGATTGTCCAATACTTGTAGATAAATGTATGGTAATCTTAATTAATTTCCGTTATAGATTACTTTTGGCCTTTTCTTGACATGACCGTCATTGACCGTGTCTCATGTGTCTCCTGCAGAACCAGGTTGTGCCTTAATGGCCTTTTACGAAGTCACTTTATGGCAGGCAAAGCACGCATTTTGAAGATCCTGGGTCAAACACAGATGCTTACTTCTTGCTGGTTCATGTCCAATTTAATCTTGTTTTGTAACATAAGGTGAATACTGATTAAAATAGAATGGAATGTAGTGTTTTTAAACAATATAGCTTACTATTCGGTATACTTTTCTACTTAAGTGTTGCTGGGTATCATCTTAACTGTGGTTTTAATTGAAGCTTGTGTTTTAATTTTGATGATGCAATCATTTTCTTTAGTTTTGTGTATCAATGTTACGTTACAGGTGAATTAGCATACCAAAGTTACAGGTGACATTTGTGGACCATCCGTGAAGAACTACTACGAAAACATTTTCCGAGAATGTGTTCATTAGCCAATTCCAAAAGTCAGAGGTCGAAGCGATCAGAGCCTTAGTGCTAATTTATGCGTGATCAATGGTACTGTAGATTAGCTAATTACAGAGGAAGGAATATGATAAAAAGGGCACTGCAACAGTTTTGGGGTTGTTAACTTGTGTCCTAGCCGGACATTTCAGGCGTCTCGTATCCTGAATGCTGCTGTTCAACATTAGTGTGTGTCTTTAACCTTGCAATAGTAGTGGGACTATGAACTGGGACAGTGTGACGTCATAAGTCGCGTGATATTTGCTTCATTTGCCTGGTCATCCCTATCTGCAGCATTTGTGTGCCTTAAATAATGCCAGTTCTGTAAGGATGTTCCCAACACCAGTGAACATTTAATTAAGGCTTCACAACAGCTATTAGAGCATTGTGTTGTGTATTGTGTTAAAACATTTCTTCAAGTTTACAGCAAAAGACTGGTTAAATACACAACTTAACGGCACAATGTGCAACCATTAGTGTGTGTGTGGGGGGGGGATTGAGGCTTAATTTACGCGTCGATAGCTTGGTCATTAGCGCCAACATCAGTCACAGTGCAGGGATCCGGGTTGCCTCTGCACCACACTTTACAGATATGTTATACAAACCCCTTAATCTAAATCTTGTCATACGTCTGTACCTCCTGCAAAAATTGAAAAACACCGGATAGGAGGACCGACATATCGCCCAATTGACGCGCAATGTCCTGCGGAAGATGGAAACGACGACGAACACCATCAAGATGGTGACAATCAACAAGGAAGTGCCGGACCGTAAGTGGCCGTCGACATCAATGACATTCAGGAGGGTCAACCCCCCTCATTAGGAAACAGTAAGTAAGTCGCGTGTGACCAATGCGCAAACGGGCCAACACCACCTCTTCACAGCGACTGAGGCAACATGCTGAGTGCCATTCCTCGACAGTGCCTTTAATAGCTCGCAATTTATTGCCGTCATGTCTGTCCCATAAGGTTTTCCAAAAAGCGTGTAGCCGCAGACAGAGTTGGAAAGGCATCTGAGGGAACAAGGCTGAGATCCCTTCCTAGAGGACCAGAAAGGGCCCTTTTCGCTGCAGAATTAGCGTGCTCATTCCCTGCTATCCCAACATGACCCGGGATCCAGCAGAAAACCACGGTCTTCTGCTGGCCAAGCAAGCGGGAAAGCAGAGCTTGGACGCGTTGTGTCAAGGGGTTCCGAGAGTTGCATTTCGCCAAGGACTCCAGGGCACTCATGGAATCACTAAAGATGATGAAATGCGTGCCCTGAAGGTCAAGGATCCATTCCACCGCCAAAGTGAGCGCCAAAAGCTCTGCAGAAAACACAGAATAGCCTGATGGAAGGCGATGGGCAACAGTTACTCCCTTACACACACAAGCACACGCCACACCAACGTCTGACTTCGACCCATCAGTGAACAGCCGCTGATACCTGGTGTACTGAGAACACAGCCGCCGGAACTCCTGCAAGTACCGTGCTGGTAGAGTGGAACCCTTCGGGAGGGACACCAGATCGAAAATGAAAATCCACTTGTGACAAGCCAAGAGGCCACTGGCTTATCCACAAGCCTCAAGACGCAGGGTATTTCAAAAACCATTTCCTGACAGGACTGCTGGAGCCTATCGCGGAAATAACCTTTACCCACCCCGTGTCTACCATTCCGCAAGTCTAGTCCAAAAACTATGGACCAAGCAGGACTGGATCGCACAGCACGCACACGCACAGCGTACTTAATGGCAAGCTGTCGCCGACGAACGGCAAAAGGCGGGTCGAGGCTTCAGCATAGAGGCTGACTACTGGAGACGTCCGAAATGCCCCAGTTGCCAAACGCAGGCCACTGTGATGCACAGTGTCCAACATCTGGAGAGTCGAGTCACTAGCCGAACCATAGACCATGCATGCATAATCAAGTTTGCTGCGGACAAGTGCTCGGTAGAGGCGGAACATGAAGTGCCCGACAGAACCCGCAAGATGTTAAGGGCCCGCAAGCCTTGTCTTTAAGTTGACACAAGTGTGGAAGCCAAGATAACCTGGAATCGAACACCAGACCCAGGAAATGTGCCTGTGGGACAACAGGAATTTGTGCCTGTCCCAAGTACAAGCAAGGATCTGGGTGCAGAGTTCGTTGGTGGCAAAAGTGGACACACAGAGTTTTTTCCAGAGAAAACTGGAAACCATTAGAGACGGCCCAGCCCTGGACTCTGTTAATTGCCAGCTGCTCGCAGGTCAGCATACGAGCTGCCCGAAAGTGCGGGCCGAAGTCATCAACAAATAATGACTGCGCAACAGCAGCTTGCTGAGCAATGGGGTTGATCCCAATAGCAAACCGGATGACACTGAAAACACGACCTTGAGGCACACCTTTCTCCAAAACATACAGGTGGGAGAGAGTCGCCCCCAACACGGGTGCGAAAAGTTCGGCTCAAGAGGAAAGCAGAAAGGAACAGCGGCATCCCTCCCCTCAAGCCACAGTCATAGAGATTACGGATAATCCCATAACGCCAGGTCGCATCATAAGCCTTCTCCAAGTCAAAGAAAACTTGAACCAGATGTTGATGCAGATGAAAAGCCTCCCCACATCTGATTCAAGGGCAACCAGATGATCGATGGTCGACCGAAATCGTCGAAAACCACACTGGGATGCAGATAAGAATCCCCGAGATGCCAGCACCCAGACCAACCTCTCACTGACCATCCGTTCCATAAGTTTACAGACACAGCTAGTCAGAGCGATTGGGCAATAACTGGAAGGAGCAGTAGGGTCTTTGCCCAGTTTTACAATTGGAATGACCACTGCTGTCCTCCATGCTGCCAGAATAGAGGCTTCAGCCCACACATGGTTGAACATCTCCAGCAAGAACTGCTGGGAAGCAAGACGCAGATGTTTCAACAGCTGATAGTGAACATCATCAGACCCTGGGGCGGAGTCCTGCGACCTTGACAAAGCTGAAACAAATTCCTGCCTGGTAAACGGTAAATTGTACTTCTCTAGTCCGTCGAAGCGAAAGTCAAGAGAGTGAGCCTCTTTCCTATGCTTAATCTCGAGGAATCCAGGATCATAATGGTCATGACACCCGCGCAAATGCAATCGGCATTGTCCGGCACAGAAGACATCACGTCATTCGCCACCCTAAGCTGTGATACTGGGGAAGGCACGTCCCTCCCCGAGATCTGGCGCACCTTCCTCCACACCTGCTGAGAAGGCGTGGTGCGCGTGATCGATGAAACATAAGTCGACCATGAAGCACGCCTAGTCTCATGGATGACAAACCGGCCACGGGCACGACAGCGCTTAAAGGCAACAAAATTGTCGGTTGTTGGGCTAACCGTAAATGAACACAACGCTCGCCTGCGGGCCCGAATGGCCTGCGTGCAAGGAGGCATCCACGAACAGGAACTCGTCTCGGCTGTGTGGACGTACACGGGATAGAAGCATGAGCAGCAACGAGGACCACATCAGTGAAATGAGTTGAAAGTTCATCCACATCAGTAAAGTCCTGCACCGCATGCTGGAAAACAGCAGCCTCAGCAAAGGCTGACCACTCGGCCAGTTTAAGTGCCCACTGGGCTGGCCTGAAAGCAACAGAGCCCCCCTGTGTTGTGGACAACACAATGGAGAGTTGATCGCTCCCATGCAGATCGGCAGTGACAGCCCAAGTGAAGTGAACCGGGATAGCTAGAGAGCAAAAGGCCAAGTCCACTGCAGACAATTTGCCCGAGGCCAGGTTGCAGTGTGTCATGGCACCATCGTTCCAGATACAAATGGACCCCCTCTGCATCGACTCCTCAAGGATTCTCCCCATGTTGTCAGTATTAGGTCCTCCCCACTAAACATGGTGGCTGTTAAAGTCGCCCAGCAAGAGGAAAGGGGCAGGAAGCTGGCGGATCAGGTCCTCCAGGTCACCAACCTCAAAGACCTCATCCGGTGGTAAATAAAGCGAACAGACAGTAATATTCGAGTGGAAAGAAACTCTAACTGCTACCACCTGAAATCTAGTGTGCAGAGGCACACTGGCATGTGGCTGAGAGTGTTGAATCAGCACTGCAACTCCACCATGTGCACGTGGCACAGGGTCTGCATCCAGATGGTAGACAGAGTATCCCCGAACAACCGGATTATCCGACGCCGTAAAGCAAGTTTCCTGTTGGCAGCAGCACAACGGTCGACAATGCGACAGAAGCAACCGGAGCTCTTCTACATGGATCCGATAACTTTGGCAGTTCCACTGAACGATGGTAAGTGTAGACATCAGGGCGGGCTGAAGGTGGATCCTTCTCCTCAACCTGTCCTCCGGGCGATCCGAAAACATCTGAATCCTTACCCGAATCGAAAGTTGGAGTGAGGTCCAGAATGAAGCTGTCCTTGGAAGGAGAAAAAAGCTCCGGCGAAATGGAACAAAAAACATCTCCCTGCTCCATGGGCAAAGTAGTATCAAGTTGTGGAGGGGACGCAATGGATCCCTCAGCAAGCTGGTCGGTCAACGACCGTTTCACCTTCTCTCCTGGTGGTGACTTCCTCATGGGTGGTGTTGAGGCTGTACTAGCAGGACGCACCCCGGCCATATGAGGCTTCGACGTTTTCTGTGGCGCACCCCGGGCGTATGAGGCTTAATTGAGGGTTTAACCTGCTTGGGAACAGTCGCAGCAGCAGTAACAGGAGCAAGAGTATCTGCAGGCTGGGCAAATGTCGATGGCACGGCAGCAACCGGGTTCGAAGGACCCTAAAGACCCTGCAAAGATGGATGTTGCTGGGTCAAGAAAGTACCAAGCATGCCTACCTTCCTCGTCAAAGACCTGATCTCAGCGCGCAAATCTGCCAAATCAGCAGACTCACTAACTGGGCCAGGCAATGGCTCACTGCACACCTGCGCAATAGATCACGTCATCGTCAATGCCAATAGTTTGGTCTTCTTCCAGGCCTCCGAGTAGGAAAGCCCGTCCTTTACTTTCAATTCCTGCACACGACACTCCTCTACATAAACACGGCAGTCCCGTGAAGAGGCCTGTTGCTGACCACCGCAGTTGACGCACCGCTCCGGGCCAGCACAATCGGTGCCCTCATGGGCTGCCTGAGCACAGTTAACACAGGTTAGCTTACTCTTACACAAACTGCTGGTATGACTAAAGCGTTGACAGCGGTAACACCGCATCGGGTTCGGGACGTAACATCTGTCCTTCAACCGCAGGTAACCGGCAGTGCAACTAGCGAATCAAAGATCAGGAAAAATGTGTCAGTTGGCTGAGCACCATCTCGCCTTTCTGCATCAAATGCCTAACGGCCGTAACGCCTTGTGACTTGAGTTCGTCCAGGATGACATCATCACTGAGACCCCCTCAGATCAAAGCACATCACGACCCCCATACTGCTATTTAAAGTACGAAACGGCTACACACGCACCGTGCATAATCCCAGTGCACTCGCCTTCAAAAGCCTTTTCGCCTGAGCATCGTCCACACCCTCCACAAGGTACCCTCCAGCACGAAGCCGAGAGACACTCTTCAGATCTGCACCACAGATCCCTTTCAGTGCTTTGTGGACAGTGGATGGACCGAGTTGTGTAACATCTCAGCCCTCGCCTGTCACCACCAGGTACTTCGGGACTTAGTCCCGACTCTTACATAAGTCTGGTAACTGTGCATCAGGCCCACCCATCTCGGGTTCCCTCCTCTGGCGCTTGCTAGTGCGGCGAGGAGGGGAAGAAATTTTTTTGGGGGTAAGAAATTTGTCGGGGGGGGGGGCATTTGCCATTGAGTAAAAAAAAAATCGCGGCGGTGCGCCCCCCCCATAAAAGAAAACCCTTCGCAGCACTGGGGTGATGCAGGGCCGGAAGCTGCATATCCAGAGCCCTGCACCAGGAAGCTAACACCGCCGTCTATCTCGGTGAGGTGGCAGCCTAAACATACAGAGAGGCGAGGCCACCAAGGAAGCTGTACGCACCACCTCCCTCGATAACCCAAAAATTCGGATCCGTGATGCAGATCAACCTTAGTAATCGTTAATTAGTCTCAGTTGATTCATGTGACATTCAACATCAACCTCACATCCAAACTCTCATTCAACACTGGATTTCACATGATCTCTTGCTCTGGGTTGTTTTGAATACTAATGTTAACCCGCATCTACTTTCCATTGTTAAGTCGGTTTTAGGTTTATTGCAAAGGTTTATTGCCATTGCAAAGGTAAAAAATGGAACATTGAAGTACTACAAAGAGGTGTGGTAACAAAAACATGACACAAAATCTTACACGTCTGTGCAACACACTTAAAGACTCCGACACAGATTAATGCAGTATTCAACCAATGCAGCACACTTACAAATTTGGTAGTGCTTCGTAAGTGCTGTAACACATGCCGCTGCTAAGTGTCACTACCTGTAGGCCTAGTATTGAATAAACTTCTAAACTTCCAGCGGCTCATAAGTTTTGCATATGTGTGCAATGAGTCGGTTTGCTGCCAGCACACAGTGTAGTTCTCCTAAGGCTACTTCTGGATAAGTTGCGGAAACATACCCCCGAGTCTCCCACTTAAAATTTTGCATGTGTATATGTGCGGAGTCAGTTTAGTGCCAAACACAGAAATGCTAAACATGCCTTGAAGGCTAAATTTTGAATAAATTGGCGAGTAAACACAACTCTTATAAGTTTTGCATCTGTAGTTATTAGCCAGTTTGCTGCTAACACATTGTATTGTTTGCTAAGTATTAATGCCTTAGAGGCAGACGTTTGAATAAGTCGGAGGGCAAATATTCTCGCTCATACATTTTGAATCAGTAACTACGTTTACATGTCCACTTCAAAGCATTTCAGAACGATGCGCATCACACCCTTGTTGCTTCCATGGGTCTTGTAAACACCCGTCCGTGATGCTTCCTCCCATCTTGCAATATAAAATGCAACCGCTTCACGGAGATGGTTTGCGAGTCGGATGCGATTCGTCTTTATTCATGTAAACACTCGCAATCGCATTGGGATGTTGGTGAACCCTTGGTAGAGATGGCTGACAACAGTTATGGCGCCCACGTAATTTGTGTTGTGGCCACCAGGGATGTAGACGTTTGGGTTAGGGGAACCAGCGACTTTAGGATCTCGCGCTCTTTTTAGCCCCTCCCAGGTCTGTCTCGCGTGTTTCCCAACATGCCAAACACCAAAGAGAATCAGCGCATGTGCAAGGATGGTTGCTCGCACCCGCTATATTGAAATGTTCCCGTTTCGTTTCACGAAGGTAAGCAATGCTCAACGTTCAATCAGTTTACCGATTAACAACAGCATGCCACCTGATTGACGCTCTATAATACTATAAAAAAAGCTTTAAAAAAATGCTGGGTATTTGTGCAGAACCTCGTAATCGTCTGCATACATTCAAATTTGATTGCAACATCACGATGCTTCCACTGTATTAGAATCATTTCTCATTCTAGGAGGAGGGAAGGTAAGGGGGGGGATTGAGGCTTAATGGCGCGTCGACAACTTGGTCATTAGCGCCAACCTCAGTCACAGTGCAGTGGTACGGGTTGCCACTGCACCACACATTACAGAGATGTTTTTCAAACCCCTAATCTAAATCTTGTCATACATCTGTACCTCCTGCAAAAATTGAAAAACACCGGACAGGAGGACAGACTTATCGCCCAACTGACGCGCAATGTCATGCGGAAGATGGAACCGACGACGAACACCATCAACATGGCGACAATCAACAAGTAAGTGCCGGACCGTACGTGGCCGTCGACACCAAGAACATTCTGGAGGGTCAACCCCCCGCAAAAGGAAACAGTGAGTAAGTCGGGTGTGACCAATTCGCAAACGGGCCAACACAACCTCCTCAC
>JAHWFP010072155.1:0-19918 GCA_023313725.1 Lithobius niger | reverse complement strand
GGGAGGGGGAGTCATGAGGGTGTAAGGGATGGATTTCGTGCAGAGACACAAGGGGACTTAGGCAGGATGTTGCTTGGTGGACTCCTGTTTGTGTGGTCGCTGTCAGGGATAGGCATCATGTGTGGCAGTGGTTCAAGCACTTCCAGTCTGACCAGCGATGGTTTGAGTTTGTGGGTGTCACCCAGGAACCAGGTTCCTCTTTAATTGTGAGAGGATGCAGTTTGGGGAGAGCTTTGCAAACAGGTATTTGGTGGTCTCATTATCTCTCGTGTTTGGGCCCTTGTTTGCCCCCAAGATGCTCGTTCTGTTGTGGCTTGGGTGTTTGGTCCTCTTTTGGTGGAGAAATTTAATGCCAACTTTGCAGAGGTATACGGTGCCTCTGACGGCTCCCCCCCCCCCAGGTTATTGGGGGTTGAACAGTGGACCTAACTCTCTCTCACGCAGTGGGAACTTGTGGTGGCCCTTAGCTCTAGTAAAATCGAGAGTGCGATCGGGATTGATGGCATGTTCTATGGTGACCTTGTGGGCTTGGACTCGAGGGGCTGTGAGGCGTTGCTGGCATTTTACCATTGTAGGTTTGATGGGGTCCTTGTGCCCTCTTCCTGGCTTTTTGCTGTCCTGTCTCCTGTGTTGGCCAGAGGGAAGGTGCGATTTGCGGTTACAAGTTATAGGCCATTCGCACTTCTCTCGTGTGCACGCAAGAAATACGAGAGAATTCGTATCAGTAGAGTGGTCTGGCAGGTGGTAAACTCGGGTGGGCTATTTCACGCTCAGTTTGGGTTTCGGAAGAATCGTGGTGCTCAGGACGTGGTGTTATTCCTTGACTCATGCATTAGTGATGTGTGAGTTTCGCTGCCGCGGTCTTCCTGGACATTAAGGCTGTCTACGATCGTGGTGGGGCACTCTTTGAGCAGCCTGGGTATTAGCGAGAAGCTGAGGACGGCAGTGCTCGCCTTGCTCGGTAAGCGTGAGTTTGCAACCAAGGTTGGGGGTCTGGTCTGGGGTGCGATCCATGGATCGGGCCTTCCCGCAGGGTAGCTGCTTAAGCCCTGTGTTGTTTGCTGTGGGGATCAATGGTGTCTTACGTGAGTTGAACTTGGTGGTGAATGAGGTCACCTACACCGATGATGTTGCGGTGTGGCTCTCGGGGAAGGACCCGCCACTTGTCCTTGCTGCGCTGAAGGCTGCTGTTGCTCTGGGGTCTCAGGGGTGCTGCTCAGGGCCTCCAGCTGGCTAGCGCCAAAACGGAACTAATGGTTTTCTGGCATGGCCAGGCTTGGAAGGGATCAATTGTGGTTGATAACACTCGCATTCCGGCTATGTCAAAGGTTCGGTATTTGGGCTTTTGGCTAGACCCGCATCTTCGATGGGCGCATGATATCGAGGCTGTCAGAGGGAATATCTCGGCACATACTAAAGTCCTTTGCAAATAAGTCTGTTTCGAAGCCATTGTCTCCTTCTATAGGGCGTACGGGAACAGGTTATCATCCCCTATTTCTGGTCAATTCTTGACTGGCTATTAAGAATGTGCAGGTGGCATTTTTTTTATTGTAAAAAAAACCATTTCCAAGGCCACTACGAAGCACAGAAAGAGGTTGTATGTAGTTGGCATGTTTTAACCACAGATTATTCTTACATAAACACTTAACACAAAAAACAAAATATTAATACATGATTCGTACAAAACTATACGGTAAGTTTTGAATGAAAAATAAATAATTTGTACAGAAATACTATTGGTTCTTTAAGCAAAGTTGTTTTCAAGAAGCCATGGCTTTGTCATTTTTTTTTATTTGTCCAATTTTGGTAATTCCCCAAAATTCTTTTGGTATTTTATTTGCAAGAGTGATATGTAAAAATTTTCCAACTTTTTCCCGTATTTGTTTCTTGTGAGCTCTGGAAGAATACGTATCCTTAATTTTAAAGAAGTTATTTTTAATTATCGTAAAATCTTTTAGTTGACCTACATTTAACATTTAAATTAACATTTAACATTTTTTTTAATGTTTTTAACATTTAACTTACGGAAAATGTATTTTGTCTTATGCACAAATCTGTTAGCAAATAAAATTTTTGCTGCTTTATTTTGTACTTTCTGTAATAGTACAATAACTGTTTTGTTGGCAAAGCCATATACTTCAATTGCATATACCTCAATACCTCAATTGTGACTGAACCCAAGCATAAAAAATTAGTAGTTTGTTTAGATAGTAAAGTTTTGGAAGGACGGGTCGGATTTTTTTAACAGTAGTATAGACATGTTCTTTGAAATTCCAGTTTTTGTCGATAGTTAGGCCTAAATATTTAACGTGCTTGACAAATTCAATACTTTTGCAGTTTTTACCATATTTTATATTATCGCAATTGTGCAAACTATGTCCTCTTCTTCGTCTAACTTATCTTTAGTTTTGAATATGATTCCTTTAGTTTTTTCTTCAGTAATGTACAGTTGATTTCTAATATACCAATTTTGAATATAGTTTGTAACCAACCTGTAATACGAGTCTTGAATTTCCAAGTAAAGAATGTCGTCAGTAAAAAGTATAATATTTAATTTATTGTTCTCATTTAAATCATTTACATAAATAAAAAATAAATAAACTGAGCCTAGCATTGAGTCTTGGGGTACTCCATAATTTACTGGTATCAATTCACTAATACCATTATCAATTTTTGTGCAACTGGTTCTAGTTGATAAATAGCTGTCCAAGATGTCAAACATTTTTCCATTACATGTATACCGCAATTTTAAATTTAATTTTAAAGAATATCTCTATCCGAGGAATCAAAAGCTTTTTGAAGATCAACAAAAATACCCCCTGCATACTTTCCTGCTTCTAATGCTGACGCAATCTCTTGATTTACTTCTTTTAAGGCTTCGTTTGTGTCCCTTTTTTTTCTGAAAACCGAATTGTTGTGTACTTATTATTTTATTTTTTTGTTAAAAATTCGTTAAGTTCAGTCACAAAATATTTTCAATGATTTTTCCAATAACTGGTAGTAACACAATAGGCCTGTAATTATCCATGTTGTTTTTTTGTCCTCCTTTAAAAATTGGCCGCAGAGTCTGAACCTTTAACTTTTCTGGCCATTTTCCAGTATCCTTGATGCAATCTGAATCTGTATCTTAGGGTCGTTACCGGTTGTATGCCATCCACCCCCATTCTTGGGTTGCACATTGAGGCTGGTGAATCCGCAGTGCACTTGCGAGCTAAAGAGCTGCTGGTCTGGGTATGTCATAGAACGATCGTAGCCGGCCCAAGTGACCCTCTGGGCAGTAACTTGGCGGACTACGTGTCACTGCCCCAAAGTGCCCGGGAGATGTGGGTGCTCTGGGTCTCGGGTCGTCACTCCTGCTGCACGAGAGCCTGGCTGGGTTTCCTAGTTCGCGCTTGGTCATTCGCATGGCTCCGTGGTTGTGGCGTACTGTGGTGGCTCGTGCCCTGTGGGGAGATTTAGTGTCTGGGAGTTGGTATACGGTAGTCTATTGTGATGCATCCTTTCTTAGGGACAGTTTTAAAGGTGGGATGGGGGTGTGTATTCCGGATCGCCATCTGGAATACCGGTATACTCTTAGCTTCCTCCCCTCGGCTTTTGTCAGAGAGCTAGTGGCAATTTCGGTGGCTTTGGATATTGGATTGGACATGAAGTTGCCAGAGTTCCGTGTTCTTACGGGTTCTCAGGCGGGCCTTGGGTTTTTTTTTGCGGCGGTGCTTTGAATCTCTGCAGTGTGCCCACCATGTTGCGATTGTTCTCCCTCTCCCAGGCTGGCCGAGCTGTCTCAGTGGGCTGGGCAAAGAGGCTTTCTGGTTGCTCTGGTAATGAGTTGGCTGATAGCCTTGCCAGGCAGTTTTCTTTTGGTGGGACTTGCAGCCAGTAGTTGCAGGGGTTTTCGGTGGTGATTGGGCGGAGGAGTGGACAAATGGGGAGGTTGGTCCTTTTCTTTTCGGGCTGCACCCTACTACGGTGGCACTTTCGGTGGCCATATTGCCAACCCAGTCTCGTAATGTTATTTTTCATCCAAGATTCGGCCAGTACTGTAGAGAGCTCTAATCCGACGTTTTAAGTAGCCGCAACTACCGCTAGGGTTCCGCGTAGAAATGGAAGAAATAAGACGCTATACCTCGGTAACTTTCTAATCTATGGTTTTACTGTAACTTTACCCATGGACGTCGACTTACAATGAGAATTTTTGTTTTCTTTCCGCAAAACGAGGACCATGGTCGATTTACACTGAAAAGACCCCGGCAAATCGAAAGCGAAACCGAATTACACTGAGAATTTCCCTGACCGAAATTTGCTCCCTTGATCGTGTACTAAATTCGCCCAATCACAACCGACTTACAGTGATAATCACGCAGTAGCTTTCGAAAGCTACGGCGGTGTTATCACTGTAAGTCGATGTTCATTGGCTAAATTTAAAACTAAATCAGTTAGGCAATATCCTGCAGCTTTCATTGGTCGACGCAGCGTAATGCTAAACCGTGCAAAACATGGCCTTTCTTTAGTTGATACGCTTTTGGCAGTCACTCGCTTCAAACGTTACACCGTTGATACGTTACGATACGTTTGTTGAATTCATTTCAAATAAAAGTATGTATTTTCCTACCAGTAACAGTCCGGAAGGCCTTTCTTTCGAAATACACACTGTGTCGTTCATTTCCGTAACCTAGCAACGCCTGCAATCACACGTAGAAGTCGGTGGCGAAACTCGTTAATCCGCCTGTGTCATTAGGCCTAACGTCAACGTAACCTAGCAACAAATTCTGAACACCGTTTTGAAATTTATTACGCTCCACTACAGTCCGTATTTGATTGTTTTTTTTTATTTACTATTGCAATTTTAGAAAAAATAAAATTATGTACTGCATTTATTAATTTATTATTACGGAATTGTTTAAAGTAAAAAGTTTGGAGGTGTGCGCCAATGAAAAATACTTCAGCGGCGGCGTATATCAATTTTATTCCTGGCAGCTGTAGTGCCAATCGGCGCGCCATATTTGGACGACATCGCAACTTTTCTAAAATTTTTAAATGTTGCATACGAAATTTAGAGTGCTGAATACTGAAATATGACGTGAAATTCTCTAACTAAATACCCCGCGAGCTATTGGAAATTATCAATTTTTTTTTCAACACTCGCGTTTTGGCCCATTAAACTCACTCGTGCTATTTATTGGCAGATAATTTCCCGAGTGCCCGGGAAATTAATGTCTGCCTAAATAGCACTCGTGAGTTTATAGGGCCAAAACACTCGAGATGAAAAAAATTATTGATAATTTCCTTAGCTCTAGAGATATTACGTATGATAATTCCCCTGCTAAGCGAAAGTGAAACCCTAAAACGAAATCACTTCGGAGAATCGTTTTACGGAAAGAAAAACACAAATTCTCTAACCGAATTCTACTCGTGCTTCTATGAAATTTATAATTTGTGCGTTTTAGCACTCAACTTCTTTCCAACAAATTTAATTAATTTGTTTAACAAATTTGTTTAACAAATTTGTTTAACAAATTTGTTGAACAAATTAAATCTGGAAAGGAGTTTCGTGCTAAAACACACAAATTATCGATTTCATAGAAGCACTCGTGGTATTATAGCCGATAATTTTCGTTTTCTTTCTTCCATGCTTTCTTCCGCAAAACGGCCAACATCCTGACTTACTCTAAAAAGACAACGGTGAATCGAAAGCGAAAGGGATCGATAGAATTAGGAGGTCAATTAAGTTGGCAGCGCGAAAATAGTTCTTCCAAATAATAACCCAAATTTGTGCAGTGGCTATTCTCTTTGTACTTAAATTCATGCGCCGAACGTGTTGCCCTCGGAATCGAGTTGGTGCACACGGTGTCGTTGTATGTAGGATTTCGGGAAGAAAAATAAGCCCCTATTGCTAAGCCCATCGCTAAGTGTTTGCAAGATAACAAGTTGGTTGACCTGGAATAATAGTAGGTTAATAAGATCAGCCTACCTCCCCCCTACCCCTCCACCGTCTCTTGTATTTCCCTCGTCCCCGACCGAACAAACAAATAGCAGCTGTGGTTCGTTCTACCACCCACGGCGCAACTAATTTACGTTCATACGTGACCTACTCGCAGTTCAACAACGTCTGATCGGGTATTTTGTGTGTGTAAACATGTTTTTCTAAGCCTTAAAATAGATTTCTCTTTTTCTTTATTATCTCTATCTCTCTCTCTTTTTTTTTGTCATCCTTTATTTTATGAACCGTTAGAATGAAAACAAATCATTTTAGGGAAAACAAGCAATTCACTAAAGTAGCTCAAGTATACACGTATGATTACTCACTTATTTGTTCTTCATATAGCTTATAAAGAAAATTAAATTTTTACCGAATTTTTTTTTTGATAGCAGCTTATTGCTTATCCCGTGAGCAAGCTTATGAAGTTGTACCTGGATTTGTAGTAAAAAGGACAAGTATCAATCCAACTTCAAAATAAGGGCCCGGTGGCGGGAACCCGTGGAGGGTGCCCACTTCATTAAAAAAAAATTGCTGTTTTTACCACACAAGGCGAGAGCCCAGAGGAGCCCCCAACCCCCCACCTTTATAAATAATGCAGTTTTTATCACACAAGGCGCGTGCCCAGGGAAGGGCCCCCCTTCATCATAGAAAAAAATGCAGTTTTTGCCACGCAAGGCAAGAGCACACTGAGGCCAATTTCACACAAAAATTCACGTTTTGTTATCATCAAAAAAGTATTTTTTCGCTTTATAAGCCAAAAAATACAGTTTTTGCCACACAAAGTGAGAGCCCATTAGAGCCCCTCCCCCCAATTTCACATAAAAAATAAAACAATTAAATTTTCGATGCACAAAACACAATTTACACGGAACTTCAGAGCAATAACTAGAAAAAATTCATTATTTTTTTTTCTGAAAAATTCGGAAAAAAATATTAGTTAGTGTTAGTTAGGGGCCCCCAAAGGCGGGTGGGCCCGGAGGCGAATGCCTCCTCTGTCTCTTTGTAGTTACGCCACTGTATCAATCAATCGGAAAGTTTTCCACACCCAACGTTAAGCATGTAACGTCGGTAATTAAGACAATGTAAAAACGCAATTAACTTTTCTTCAACGTGGCCATGTGTACTAGTAGCAAAGGCCCGTTACTCTAAATTCAAGCTTAATAATACTAAATACTATTCCAGCTGTACTGCATCTTAAATACGATTAGAAAACAAAAACGAACTCGTCTGATGTTTAAGGTAAGGTTTAAGTAACCGAAGTCAAAACAGCAGAGGAACACAGATAAACCTTCCTGTAAGGTTTCAGATACCGCAGTGTTCCTGTATTGTTTAGTGCTCGTGAAACCTTATTACTGCATTCACATGTTTTTACAGTTTTTACTTTAGGATACTATACGTCAGATTGGTGCATTCTACTTGGCTAAACGACATCACTGAAAAATCGTAAAAACCATAGTCTTATTGTCCTCAGAACAGACCTATACAGATTAAGTAATTCAGGGTTCGTGCAACTTCTTGAAAACCTAAAATTGTTGTTGAAAATAAAAATGAAATACCAGTCCCGAAATCTTGAATCGGAAATCTTAAAAAGTGGTGTATGTACTTGAACAATGCTGAAAAATTTAGCCCTGACTGTAGGTGAGTGTATAGCCTATTTGTACACTATATTATTATTCATACAATAATTTTGAAAGTTGGACTATGGTTTTAATTTTATTTATGAGTCTAATAATTGAAGCAGTAAGGTTTCACGTGGACTAAACAGTACAGGAACATTGTGGTATATGAAACCTTACAGCAAAGTTTATTTGTGTTCCTTTGCTGTTTTGACTTCGGATCAGTTAAACATCAACTGAGTTCGTTTTTTTTTTCTAATTTGTGATACTTTGACATACCAAGTTAAAGTTAGTCTACTCTTTGCAAATGCATTGAATTTCGCTCCCTTCGCTTGCTCATTCAGTGCAAGTATTTCTTTTGGAAGTTGGTTGTCCACAGCTCTCTGTCAGCGGCTGTGGCCTTTATTTGGAATATAGGACGTCAAACCAAATGGGCAAAGGACATTTTTAGTGTTAACACTGGAGGGTAACGTCAAACCATCATATAAACTAATCCCTAATAAGGATAATGCTTCCTCTTCGCATTTCCTGAAAGTGCGGGTGAATGGTTGGTTCACCAACATTGTTAATACTTGTTTAATCTACTGTCTACGCCTTGTGTCAGGCATTTGTTGATTGTCATTGTTGCATAAAAACAATGTTTAAAACCATGTAAAACAATAAAGTTGTCTGGAGTAAGTTGTCTGGTGCTGTACTAGCTCTCCTTGCAAAGAGAGTGTTTGCGACAAAAGTTAATGGTCACTGGTCTTCTCAAGAAAGCACTGACCGAGCGCTGCCGCAAGGTAGCTGTCTCAGTCCAGTGCTTTTTGCAATTGCCATAAATGAAGTTTTGGAAGAGATGCGGTATCATCTGAAGATTGTGTGTTACGCCGATGATGTGGCAGTGTGGTTTGTTGGAAGTGACACTGACGTACTAGCATGGCTTGCCCAGGGCGCTGTAGAGCGTATTGAGCATGCCTTGGCGAAACGAGGTCTTTCGTTGTCACCAGCGAAAACTGAGATGGTTTTGTTCTCTCGCATCAGAAACGTATGTTGTGCCCCTCACTGCAGATTAAGGTAGGAGGGATTTTAATCCACCCAACGAACTGCGTGAGGTATCTTGGTGTTTGGCTAGATAGTGGTCTACGGTGGACAGAGCACACAAGAGTTCTGAGAGAGAGGTTGGAGCTCCGCCTTCCAGTCTTGCAAGCACTGACACACTACCATGACATTCCAAGAAAACACCTGTTAGCAGCTTATCGTGCACATGTTAGAGCAACCTTAGATTTCCACCTCCCTTTTCTTGCAGGAGCAAAACGGCAACTGAATAGTTTACAAGTTGTCATCAATGAGAGTCTACGAACAGTGACAGGTTGTCTTGTTACAACTCCAGTACAGAGTCTCTGGGTGGAGGCCTGTGATCCACCAGTAAATCTTCGGGCTGATGATGGGTTAGTAATGCTGTGCCTACGGAATATCTGTAGAGGCTCACAGGACCCTGTCTCGAAGATTCTGTATGATTACATTTCTCTGAATGTAGAGGAGTATGAGAAGCTTGGTGTTGCAGGCCGAGGGGTGAATCTTCTTCGTGATCCTTTTCTTTGTCCACTTCTGAGTGTCACATCTGTGCATCCTCATTGCCCGTGGGTATGGTGCCCTGAATTAGATAGTTTGTTCACTAGGAAGAGTGTACAAGCGTGCCGTATTTTTTGTGATGCATCTTTTCGCGTGGAAACGATGACTGGAGGAATTGGAGTATGGATACCAGACCTGAAACTGCGGTTCCAGAGAAGCTTTGCTGATGTCTCATCGAGCTATGCTTGTGAGATGGCAACAATATCCATAGCTCTTGATATTGCGACCGACTATGAGCTTCTAGACTTCAGGATCCTTACAGACTCGAGAGCATCAGTTATGGCGCTGAGAGGAGCGATAGCATCTCTGTCTGTATCGGATCCGTTGCAGTACAGTATCTGCTGGAAGCTATGGACTGCATTACAATCTGGTTTTCCAGCAATTGACTGGGTAAAAGGGCATACTGGTATCGAAGGCAATGAGGAAGCAGATGAGATGGCAAAACAAGCATGCATGCTGAGTGATAAGATCATAACTCTAACGCCTTCCATGGCGACAGCAAAAAATAAGCTCCGATCCTGGACGTTGAAGCGCTGGAATTTGGAGTGGGCAAATGCGCAGACAGGTAGGGCACTGTTCCGGATCTGTCAGACCAGTGCCTATGAGTCACCTCTCAATGCTCTGCCCTACTGGAAAGCCAGATTAGTCTCGCGGCTGAGGACTGGACATTGTTTGCTGCAATCACATAGGAAAAGAGTGGGCTGGAGCCAGACTTCAGCCTGTTTGTGTGGTGAAGAGAGCACTGCCTCGCATCTGTTGCTACACTGTCCCTTACGGCAGAGTGAACGGCAAATAATATCGCTTTGGATTAAGAACGGAACAACAGCAGATGACCTACTTGCAGTCACTGGGCGTGCAGAGGATTTAGTTCGGCTCAGCAGCATTGCGAAATTTGTTAAGGCAACGCGCTCCATAATTTGAGTCATCCTTTGTTTGTTCCCCCTGTAAATCAGAATTGTTACTGAATTTGTGTTTGTATAGGTAGTAACCGGCAATTTTTAACCGGCAATTTGAGTGATTTCTGTGATTTCTGTGGTTTTTGTGGTTTCTGTGGTAGTGGTCTTAGTGTTACTTGTTGGTAGGTATTGTAATTTTGTTTTGGAGTGGGCGCATGGCTTAGGGCCAGGGCTCACAATAAAAATGCAATGCTCCCCGTAACTCCGGAACACCACGACCGAACGAAATTTCCGTTTCACAAATGGCACATATACGGAAGTTTTTCTTTTCAAATAAGCTTAGAACCAGCTTTCTAAAGGTAGCGACTGACCACCTTTGGAGCCGCGCTACGCATGTTTACCACCTAAACATACGCGCGCAGTATATAGTTCTGCGCGGACGACTTGCGCAGTAGCAACAACTTTCGGTTTCACTTTCAGTAGTGTTCAAACATGGCGACGACGCGTTCACCCCACAGTTACTACTCGCATCATCGTAAAGGCAAACTCTTGACCAGTGGAGAGAAGCAAATAATGTGGAATGTTTACAGCATGACCCACCGTCAAAACCCAGGAATGTTAGTAGAAGATGTTGTAGCCAAGACTGCAGAGCTAACAAGCAGTATTTTCAGCATCAAGAAAGAATTTCGGCAGAGGGAAGGAAAACTGAGCACTCCCGGAAAGACCCATCCAAAAACCATAGGCCAGCGTACACGTCTGCTTCGTTACGACGAGTTCAGTTTGTGTGCTATACGGAGGAAAGATCACTACTTCCTTCGTAACAACGAAATTCCCACTGCTGAAAAGGTGTGTGACGCCATCAATGACGACGACTCATTACCGAACTTCACGCTGCGGACAATGCAACGCGCCATGTGCGATCTTGGATTCCGTTATGCAAAACGCGGCCGGAATTCCCTCCTGCTTGAAAGAGACGACATTGTGTTAAAAAGCCAATTTATTACGTAGATGAAACGTGGCTTAATGCAGGCCACACAAAATCAAAGGTGTGGCAAGACAAAACAGTGAAATGCCGACGCGATGCTTTTTTGAACGAGAATAAGTATTTTATTGAATAAAAACACCTAGAAATGAGAATTTTTTAAAGTACCAGAGCTTGGCGGGGTGGGGGGGATATTTTATTGAATGAGTAAGAAAACATCAGAGATGATTTTTTTTTTCATCCTCCCCCTTACTTTTTTTCCCATAAATTTCATGATAAACGTTTGTTTTCCTTTATTTGATAAGCAGGCCTGAAAGTACCAGAGGTTGTGGAGGAGGGGGGGGGGGGGGATTTTATTGAATGAATCAGAAAGCATCAGAAAACACCGTGAAATTAGATTTTTATCCTCTTTGTTACCTTTTTTCCTTAAATTTTCCGAAATTACAGTAACTCCGGATTCGTAATTTGCTTTAAAAGTGTCTGAAACAATCCGGAATTGTAGTAACACGGTTTCTGATGTCATATGTATAGCCGCAGCGAGCGCGGCAGCGCGAGCGAGGCAGGGACGTAATTTAATCATCAAAAAAAATCAGGAGTTTACGGTAAATCCGTGTTACCACAATTCCGGATTATTTCAGACACTTTTAGAGCAAATCACGAATCCGGAGTTACTGTAATTCCGGGTCCAACACAGGGGTCAGAATTTAAAAAAAATTCCGGAGTTAACGTAACTGCGCAATTTTCATAAACTGTGTTGGACCCCTGTGTTGGACCCGGAATTACAGTATCTCCGGACTCGTAATTTGCTTTAAAAGTGTCTGAAACAATCCGGAATTGTAGTAACACGGATTTGTAGCACAACGGAATTGTAGTAACCCGGTTTCTGATGTTATATGTATAGCCGCAGCTCCCGGCGTAACTCCGTGTCGATACAATTCCGGCGCCCCGCGCAGATTAGGTGCATTTTCTAACGTCTTGCAATTATGAGGTATAGCGACAGTGACAGAACTAGGGGTGGACCAGGGTGGGCCATGTCCTCCCCCCCTCAAATATTTCAGGCCCCCTCTCCCCACCGGCCCCCCCGCAAAGTTCCAACACCCAGTCACAACCAGAAATATTATAAAATAATAAAAAAAAACTTGCAGGTTAAACTTAAAATGAATCAACTGAGCTTTTATTATTTTTTACTTTATTTTATTGTATTTATTTATTTCTGTAGTAACTTTGCAATATATGTGTAGCCTAATTTATTTTGTATGTTTATGGAGCGTATTTTAAAAAAAAATGACTGCATTGAAACTTCGGTTATGTTCACGTTGATTTAAACAGAATAAAAGTGCATAATCCGGCTGCCTTGAAAAAAATGTCCTTGGCCCACTCGACTTCCAGATGTGCCCTCTGTCGGCCCCCAAAACAATTCAGTCCTGAGGCCGTCATTGTATAGCAAGGATCCTTCTAAAACTTTCTCACCTCGCAAGGAGGAGAAGAAATAAGGCGGGAAGGCGTTTATGAGTGTGGCAGAGGGGTGGGAGTGAGGGCAATATTTAGAAACAAGGGCACCATCGGGGAAAAAGGGGGCAACGAGGTCCAAAAAAAGGAAAAAGAGTATAAAAAACAGGCCAAAGATCATTAAAAAGAGTGGATAAAGTTAAAGTTTTAATGGAGTTGTAAATAAAGAAAGGAACTTTTTTTCAACTCTAGCATTCAAGGGTCTTACAAATTGGTGTCTAAAAAAAATTGTAATGACCAGTACGTACTTCGCTTGCAACCCTCGAAGAACTGTAACATGTTATTTACGTATAGCTGGGCGCAATACGAGTGAACACTCGTAGTGCGCCTTGCAGTTACATGAGCTGCTTGTGCGCCCTGCCAACTTCAGCCTAACTGCTGAACTTGGCCGGACGCCAACAGCCGGGTACTAGGCCTGCACCATTGTTTGTCCAATGGAGAATGCCTGGACTTGTTGGCTAGTGCCTCAGGCTACTTCTATTGTTCTGGGCCCACTATAAAACGTGGGACTTGGACGTCCGAAGGGGAAATTGGTGAGGGAGGAACAACTCGACAGGTTGGTCCTCCTAGAGCTGAGCGTTAGGGCTAGTGGCTAATATGTGCTACTCTGTGTACAGACCCCTAGCTGTGCATTAAGGTGTGAATTGTGCTCGAGTATATCTTGAAATCAATCGTCCACTCCACGAGTAGTTACAGAGCCTTTCTTTTCATGATTTTTCTCTAAAATTTTATCCACCGAAAGGACGATCCCCCAAAAAATACAGGAGGGCAGTGCCGCAATTACGGGAGGCAAGGGGGCCGAAAATTCAAAGCAGTGGGCCCAAAGTTTTCACATAAAAGTACAAAGTTGGCCACAATCATGAACCCAAAATTGTTTCGTTTTGGGGCCCTATACTTTGCCCTTGCAACTTCCTTTGAAAAAGGCTAGCTGCGGCACTGCAGTGGTGGGGGGGGGGGGGTTTGACGTTTCCAAAGCACGCTATACGTGTAAGTAGCTATACGTGTGAGAACTCTTGACGAAGTATATCAAGGTAAGAAGCGGATGTAACCGAATATTAGTTACAACTTAGAATGTGCGAATGATTATCACAGCAGACTCGAGCGCCGGAGATCCTGGGTTTAAGCCTCCCCCCCCCTTCACTCCCCGACTCGTTCCACCCCTTCGTGTTCGGAAGAGCCCTAGCTTTTTTTTTTTGTAGCCATGATAAGTATACTATTGGTCATAGAAGGATGGATGAACGAACGGGCACTCAATACATAAGGGACCAGTCATTATTTATGGCCGGGGGTAGGGGGAGGGCGGAGGAAATGAAAATGTTACCACCAAATTTTCGATGACCCCCCTTTGAGACCCTGAAAAAAATATTGCCCCCCTCCCCGCACTCAAGGTTCAAAATAATGTTCCCCCCCCCCAAAAAAAAAGATGCGCTGTTTTGTATACCTATTGAGACTGCAGATGATTTCCTGTAGCCAAATTAAGTAAGTAGCTCTCCCACCGACAGTTACCATTAGTTGTAAGGAAACGTGTCTCGTTTTTAACGAAATGTCACGTTGGGTTAAAAATGTTCTATAAAATGTTCCTTACGTCCATTACTTGTCGGGATTCATACAGTAAGCGTGATGAACACACTGGTTGCATGTATGCCCATATCCGTAACATAGTCAGCACTTGAAAGACAGAAGAAGCCAAGAAACCAGGTGCTAAGGCTTTTCTACAAAAATCTTTGTGAAAAATATAATTGCAAAGCTACAAAACCTTGTAAACACTCACATCATGGGGGGGGGGGTGTTGAGCTGAGGCGTTTTTAGTAATTTTGATAGACTGCTGAAAGTGCCATTTTTTAGGCTAAAAAATGGCTGTTTCTTCCAGTTTGGTCAGTGAAGTTTTTTACCCCCCCCCCTTGACGGGACCAGAAAATACTTACGACTCCCTCTTAAGAGGGTCCAAAAAATTCATGACCCCCAATTTCTTCCGCCCCGTCCCCTCGTCGATGAATAATGACTGGTACCTAAAGGCTTTTTTTTTATCTGCTTCACTTAAAAAGAAGTGGAAAACTTACCGACTATCTTCAGTATTATTGAACAAATTCAGTTAAACTTAGTCCCATCCATCAAGCCCACTAAATTTTTTTTTTTTTTTTAGCCATGGTAAGTACTATATATAATAGGTCATATAAGGATGGACGAACGAACGGGCATTCAATACATGAGGGACCAGTCACTATGTATAGCCGGGGGGGCGGGGCGGCGGAGAAAATGAAAATGTTACCACCAAATTTTCGATGACCCTCTTTGAGACCCTGAAAAAATCTTGGTCCCCCCCTCTAGTTGAACACAGATAGTTGAATACAGCTAGTGTTCAAAAAGACGATATCTAACTGTATGGGTGTTATTTAAACAAAAGAAGTTTCTATTAAGCGCCGGTGCACGCGTGCGGTACCGCATTTGCAGTCGACACTGCGGTACCGCATTTGCGGCTTGGTTTACGTGCCATCTGTTGGGTAATGCACACGTACCAGCGTCGACGTTGCGTTACCGCCCGCCGCTCGTGCGGTCGTTTTGCACCGCAGTCCCCCCCCCCCCACCCGTCAACGCAGCGGTACCGCAGCATTAAAAAAACGCAATTTGGTCTCTCAGTACCTTGGGTGACTTGAGCGGTGCACACGTCCGCCGTTTACTGCAAAAGCGTTACCGAAAATGGCGTCCAATTTCGAAGAAATACACATGGAATTGTTTATTGGGGAAGTAAAGAACTATCCTGAAATATGAAATGTTGCTGCAGAAATAATTGAAGACTCATTGGGAAGTAATTAAAGAACTTATCCGATTTTTTTTAGTTAATCTGCAAAGGATGTATAACATTTTCCCCTGATACGTCTTAAATTAGTACATCAATGTACCAAAATTCGTCGCATTGGTTTTAAAATATATTTTTTGTTCACGAGGTAGGCGAAAAAAGCAACATCGTCTCATTGGTTTCAAACTATAATTTTTTGTACACGAGGTTAGGGAACCGAACGCGCACATACGTCACCGAAGCGGCACCGCAGCGTCAACTCGCGTTAATAAAACGCACGTGTGCATGCATTGATTGGATGCGTCACCGCAGCAGCGCTGCAGCGTCGCCGCAGCGTCCAAAAAAACGCACGTCTACACCGGCGCTACCTGCGTCGACGTTGCGTTACCGCCCTCCGCTCGTGCAGTCGTTTTGCACCGCAATTCCCCCCGTCAACGCAGCGGTACCGCAGCATTAAAAAAACGCAATTTGGTCTCTGAGTACCTTGGATGACTTCAGCGGTGCACACGTCCACCGTTCACCGCAAAAGCGTTACCGAAAATGGCGTCCAATTTCGAAGAAATAGACATTGAATTGTTTATTGGGGGAGTAAAGAACTATCCTGAAATACAAAATGTTGCTGCAGAAATGATTGAAGACTCATTGGGGCGTAATTAAAGAACTTATCCGAATTTTTTAGTTAATCAGCAAGGGATGTATAACATTTTCCCCTGGTACGTCTTAAATTAGTACATCAGTGTACCAAAATTCGTCGCATTGGTTTTAAATACATTTTTTGTTCACGAGGTAGGCGAAAAAAGGCAATATCGTCTCATGGTTTTCAAACTATATTTTTTTGTACACGAGGTCATGGAACCGAACGCGCACATACGTCACAGAAGCGGCACCCCAGCGTCAACGCGCGTTAATAAAACGCACGTGTGCATTGATTGGCTGCGTCACCGCAGCGGCGCCGCGCGTCCAGAAAACGTACGTGTGCACCGGCGCTAAGTTTTTATTAAAAAACAAAAGTCCCCATCCCCTCTCCCCCCCCCCTTCCCCCCAAAAAAAACACAAAAGAATCCTTTTTTTTTCTAACTTTCGTACCATCTTCGGTTTTACGCTGCTGTGTTTCCTTTACTCTCGTGTGATTTTTACAAGAAAATGTGCAAATTGATTTTAATTTTTTATTTTTAATATCGACTGCATTTTACGAGGGGTTAAAGTCTTACATTTTCTTGTACGAGACGGTCAACTACGAAATAAAACACTTTACACGTATTTTATACACACTTTGCAAAAACGAAAACGTATCATTCTTGTAGTTAAGTGCGAAACGCAGCAAAATTCTTTCTGCGAACTATCGGCAGCTAGTTGATCGGCAGCTTCTCGGGCTAAAGGCTACAACACAAGTCAAAATTGTTTAAATTTCTCGGAATATAGTATAGGAAGGTATCAAAATTCAACAGCACGTCATCTTGTTCCCGTATAAATATTGGTTCTTGGTATCAATCACATCGATGTCTGGTCCTCCACGTGTCCCGTTGGCAAAGTGCCACGCAGATTACAATAACGGATAAGACCGTGGCAAACCTGCTATACAGTCTGGGAAAATAAACCTGCAAACGACAGCCACTGAAACATAATGTCAACTAGGTACCACGAAATCAGTAATGGCGAGGCGTTTCTAGAAAACACGCCCATCGTTCCAACTAAAGCTATCGCGTCCATTCTTGATCGATTATTGTGTTGCGATACGGGCAGATGGCTTTAAAAATTGAAGAGCACGACAACTTTTACTGTTGGTGATCAGAACCCCTGGAGCAATCAGTTTTCAGACAGGGCAGGATCCGCAGAGCCAGATGAAAGCGATCAGAAAGATTACTACTACATGCTACCGACTAAGGCTGCCCGCGCACTGAGCGACTTGGCCGCCCGGGCGGCTTAATAGTTCAACCGTGAAATGAAAAATCTGACCGCAACAACTTTTGATAGCAATGTTAAGTTTCATTTAACGTCTGAAGTATTAGTCGGTGGGATGGCACTTGACGAATGTTTTGGTATGTTCTACCAATTTTTGTTTTTGATATGATATTACTTCTTTTATTTTTTAATAGAAATTATATAAATAGTTACACAAGGGCCACTTTCTTTAATTTTCCGGTTGGTTTCTAATCACCACTAATTTCTTATGACTGCCCACGCTGTTTTAGTAACATTCTCACAGTTATAGTAACATTGCTGATCTAGTAACATGCTCAAACTGTCAACTCGTAGGTGGCAAGTTATTTATCGTTCTACAATCGTGCGTCCAACTTGATACGTAACAACCAATTAGTATTAAAAAACGCTTAAGCATATAAAATATGGATGTAAACCTTACAAAAAATTAATGTTTCATAAGTTACAGATACAAGAAAAGACATGTAAGCTATCAGCGTCGCACTAATACGTGTAAAGGAAGCTCCAGTGTACCAAAAACAAGCAGATGATAAACAGATGCTCACAATACAAATTTACTGCAAACGAGAATGATTAATCGATCGATTTATTTATTTACGAACGAGAATAAAATGCACCGCAAACAATACTATCGCATTTTGACGAAACATGAAGAGGAAGCATGAATGTTGTTGCGAATTAGATTATTTTATGAGTAGACCTCATCTTCTAACGTTAAAGCTGAAACTGTTGAATGAGAGCTGCAAACAAATCATGTATCGACGGAAGGACCAGGGGCGTCGTGCCATTGGGACACGGGTGGGCACGTACCCCCCCCCCCCCCTCCAGCCTCATCCCAATTTCCCCAAAGACTATTTTGGCTGGCACCATTACTGCAATTTTGAAAAGTGTCAGTTTGGGCCTTCCAGCTGTCTCAAACTCAGTAAAATTGCTGTAAAAAAAATACGTGAGCTTCCAAGGTTCTGCCTCGGCCCCGCTAGGGCAACTTTCAGCGCTCCTCCAGATCCCCTAGCTGAAAAGAGTTCTGCCCCCCCCCCCCCCCCCCCGCCCCCAATTTTTTTATATGGGTACACGACGTCCCTGGGAAGTACATGAATTGAATGAGCGAGCAAAGCGAGAAATCTTTAGGGCTCGTCAACAATATTCAGAAAGGGTACAGAAGAACAAGATGGAGTGTCACAGCATCACTGATTTAAAAAAAAAATTGATCTAGATTAATGTTAAGGAAAGGTAAGGTGTAACTGAACCAAAGTCAAAACGTGAAGATTCACAGGTAAGCTACCACAGGTCGGCATCACCCTGTGTAGCTACGTAAATAAAGTAAACTAAATTGAATTGGCTCACTAAGATACAGGGTGCCTTTTATTGCAAGGGATTGGTTTCATCTTACATTATAAACCAAAGTCTCATAGCAGAAATGAAGCAACCGCAACGACCCCCGGAAGGGGAACAATGAAAACGTGCGAGTGTGTCAATTCTTTGGCTGGAAGTTGAACCTGGGACGTTGTTGATCTGAAAAGAGGTTAAAATTGGCACATTGTTGCCTCGACTAACAATTTGCTCTGCGCGGTCATCGCAAAGGCATGTCTTAAATGACGTCGTGTACGAAGGACAGTTATTCTTCGCACGCTACTGGGAGTAGGGAGGGGCCTGCACGGGGAATGCCCGTTGGTGCGGCAGTGCTTATGTTACAGCCACTATTTGATTAAGATATTGCTTTGCGGAGGGAGAGGATTAACGGAAAAGGGACTTTTACACAAAGAAAAATTGACTGTTGCAGTGAACGATCAGGCAGCACCGAGCAAATACTGGGAAACAACCACGGGTCAAACAAATCCCCGGGCGAAGCCGGGTACGATGCTAGTTTTTTTTTATAGAGCACGAATCCAAACTTTATTGTTTGCCCCACGATGATGAGAGGGACAACTTTGCTAGAGACAAAGAAGAGTAGGAAACAAAATGCAGATCATGAGCATAGGGTCCAATCAGGTAGGAAAAATAAGTAATTTTTTTTAAAGAAGTAGGTCTTCCCAAGTTTGCTTGTTAATCTAGGCACATGCTAGTGTGTCGCCTCCAAGCGGATGAGAATACCATATATATATTAATTGTTATTGTTGAATTTTATTTGTAACTAACTGCATACCATTTTTTATAGACATAAATATTCCTCCAAAAAAAATTACAGAGATGAAGATAATAAGGTGTGACCTTTGATACGTTCACAGTCCTACGAAAGTTGTGATATTCACCTAAGACAAAAAATTGATCTAAGAGATGCCACCAAGTTTCCAAAAACGGTCGGCCTTTGAAAGTAGCGATATCATTCAACCAGGGAAAGGCCGCCAAGGTTATTCCTATTAGCCGGCAAAGTTAGCGAATTGCCCTCTCTTTAATTTTTTTTGAGCCAGGAGTGATTATGGTTGTCTACAATAATATGACTAATATGATGTCAATGTCAAAGCTATAGGATTGTACAGTACTGTTGTAAGTCCAACATGTTTCATCATTCTAAGAAAGTAGTCAAAGTAATTAAAGAAGAGGGCAATGCGCCAAATTTGCTGACTAATAGGATTAACCTTGGCGGCC
>JAHWFP010072154.1:0-18861 GCA_023313725.1 Lithobius niger | reverse complement strand
GAATAGGAAACCAAAAAAACTATAAAGGTTTAGTATTTTTGAATGGTGCTTTTTTTAAACCCGCAAGGTGAATGGTGTATTTTTTTTAAATCCCGTCGTGGTTCTAGCTGGCTTCGAAAGTGTTGGTTGTTTATTATTTGTAGGTCAAGGTTAGGGATGTTCAGATTTCACCGGGCTGGAATAGTTTCTTGCGAGGAACAGCTTTCGTAGTGTATGTTGAAGTACTGGTGTATTTCAAAGGTACGGCGAAAAACTTGAAATAATAAAAGTTAAGCGAAACCGAAACTTGCTTGTTCAATGGCGGTTTAGCCGATGTCGTTTCTGACTCATTAGGTCAAAACAACATGCAGCAGAAGTTTTACTGTAATCTGTTAAGATCGTAAAATGGAAAGCGGCCTTGAGTGTTGTGAAAGGTTAATTTTTTGTTTTGTTTTGACGTTTCCCGTCGTGCCGTCTGACGTGAACGGAATTTGTTGTTGGCATGGTAACGATTTTGTAGTCAATATTGTGTTTGCAGACTGTCTGTGGTGTGACTGCGTTTGCCGGTTGTTATTCGGCGACATTCCATGAATCCTGTTTGAGTGCTGTGTCCCGGTTGGATTGTGTGACTGCTCGATTTTGGTTTATGTTTGAAAGTTTTCTATCGAAGGATTATCAGTGCCAAGGGTCAAGCAGAACATTTATTTAAAATATTTTAAAACCTATAGGGTGAGCACAACAGGTTTTAACCTGTGGCATAGCTTCGATTTGCAAGATAGGAATTTTACGTTGATATGTAGAGAAAGAAGCATCCCTGGATTCCTGGCTAACAAATTATTTATGTTGAACACCGTTTTAAAAGGGAATTGTATCCTTCCTTGAAATTTAAATTGTGATTGATGTATAAGATATAGTTGTTTAAAATAGTTTTATTCCAGTGTAATGGTAGAGTACCTTTTTATTACCAAAACGACCTTGTATTTTTCGGGTACTAGCTTTGTGAAAATTATCAACATAGGTATTTTTATGGTGATCCAGAGAAAGGTTGCAGTGGCAACCCGTACCACTGCACTGTGACTGAGGTTGGCGCTAATGACCAAGTTGTCGACGCGCCATTAAGCCTCAATTCCCCCCCCCCCCCCTTCAGAGAAAGGTCAGTAGGCCTATAAACAAGACTTGATTAGACTACCCTCATGAAAATGACTTGTATGTACAGTCAGAGAACTGAAGATCGAATCTCCCTCTTAATATGTGGACGAAAGCCTTGTGCCACTGCCATTAGTAACCCAGCTTGTTGTGGACTAAATCTCTTTGAAGTTTTTTTCTTGTGTGTGATGAAGTAGAGCTTGGTTTTGGACCTAAATTTTAATGGTTTTTGTGTCTTAAATGGATTAGGCCTTATATGAAAAGTTGTTTTGAGTCTGTGTGCGTCGGCACTGCACAAAGATGATCACTCCAAATGACATTAATTTTTTTTTGAAATTTGTTTGAAATATTTTGAAACTTGTTTAGGTTGTAGTAAAAAATTTATGCTAAAAAAAAGAAGGTTCAGGACTTGTTTTCAGTGGTCGCTCACAATGCTACAGCTTAGCCTACTTAAATAAATATTTTATCTATTTAACTCATTTTATTCATACTTTCATAAAACTTCAATGTCTTTGGTGCAGTAGACCGATGAAGACTTGTTTCACATTTCATGAAAAGAAACTACCTGGACTACCCATTAAAGCTGAAAATAGGAATGCCCCTGTCTACGGCAACTTCCTTAGCTTGGAAAGAGAAAGTGAAACTGAATAACTTTTATTCTTTTTTTCGTAAGAAGGATTTATGCTTTAAATTTTTAAAAAACCAAGTGAAAAGTTTTTTGAAACTGACCATTGTCACAACAGCAGGCTATTGCTGTGGTTATAAAAGCCAGGCATCTAAATTAGGAACTGTAGACTTGTTTTAAGTCACGGCTGTTAATGAGAATTATTCAGTAACACTTGGAAAAAAGACAGCAACTCAAAGTCAGTTACGTGCATTATCTGAAATACATCATTTGTGAAGGATTTCGTCAAGTGTTTTGGAGAAAAAACTCTTGTTACTGTTTTGCAAATGTTCGTCGTGGGCTATAAAACCAGATTACAGCCAAGAATTCTGCCATTGTTTGTATTTAAAACGACATTAACACTTGTGTTCACATATTTGTTCACATTTTAAAATTTTGTTTTGCATAGTAGCCCAGACGATATGCTAAATTGAGGGTCAAGCTCGATTTCCATATTCACATGCACAATCTCAGAAACCAGAAATATATACACAATATGAATATGGATTGGTGTTCTTTAATATAAATTATCAACACCAGACACTACAAAGCTCAACCAATATCAGGCTTTTGTCTCATGTTAGCCTGTCGTTTGGTTTAGTTTAATTTTCTCATGTTTTCTATTTTTCTTTGTAGACACTATGCTACGTAGTATGCGTTCATCACTAGCTAGCTTATAAATAATTTTACAGCAAGCTATGGACGTGTGCATCCTTTTGCTTTAGTAAAGTTGATAGCGTGAATGAAAGTATTAAATTAAGCATAATTGTTGTAGCCTAGTCTAATCTACAAAAGCATTGCAACTTTTCTTCGAACTGCAAGGCGGCTTGATAAGTTATCTTTATTTCGAAACCGAACTTAATTTTATGTAAGGGCTGTATTTTGCTTTTAAACGGTAGCCTAACTTTAAGAGTGAGTGCATTATTTTCATCCCCTTTTCCTCATTAAAATCTATTTTAAAAACCTAAAATATAAAACTGTTAAAAGTGTAACATTTAAAATTTTATGAACTTCAGAATGGGTGCTGCCTGCAGTTCTGAAGGGAATGCCCCCTCTTCCCGAGTTCCGTCCGAGAACAGTCTCGATGGGGAAGAAGGGCAGGTAAGATTAACGAAAAAGCCTGCCAGAATTTCCATAAGTTCGCTTTAAACTGCACTGCCTGCCTTTCAAACTCGCCAGTCAGCTGCTTAGTTTTCTTTTGTGTCTCATTCTTTTGAAATTTGCCTCTTAACACCTAATTTTATCATTTCACCATTTCCGGAGCAAATTACCGTTGTTTGCTTGGGGTGTTTGAAGTAACGGGATTTTTTTTTTAAATTGTGATTTTCCCTTAGAATTTTGTCATATTTTAACCCCTTCGTCTTAGACGTATTCAGACCAGATTCCAGAAGGGTCTTTTTTAAATCCCTGTTGGTCGGTAATAAGACTTGTACCCCCTTGGTTTGCTTTGGGGTGTTGAAGTAGCCTAACAGGATTTTTTTTTTAAATGTGATTCTCTGGTGAAAAAGTTGTCATAAAACCTCTTCTTCTTAGACATATTCAGACCAGATTCCAGAAGGCTCCTTTTTAGTCCCCATTGGTCGGTAATGCTCCCTTGGTTTGTAGACCATGCCTGTAACAACTAGGCTGTGCTTGCTCGCTTCTAATGCTGCACCTATAGCCTACTGCATCGGATCGGTTGCCAATATTTGCGGTATCAGCAACTTTCGCATAAATATCGATAACTCTGGAACCATTTGAGATTATGACGTGCGGTTCACAGCGTTTTGCTTGGGGACTCGCCGGGTATCTTCCTAGCTAGGTTTTAACTGTGGGTTGCTGTTTCAATTTTTTTTAATTTTAATAATTGTTGTACTTTCACAAAAAACTAGACCATTGATGAAAAATTGGGATACAATTTTGGGTATCGGCAAAACTTTTAAAACTGGTTTGGTATCAGTATCAGATTGGTAAAGCTGGTATTGGTGCAGTCTTACTCGCTTCATTTGGTGGGAATCCTCATGAAGCTTGCTTTTCATCAGTGAATTTAGTCTTCTTGTGTAGGAGTATAATTTGAAAATTCGAGTTCATATTTACCTTTTGTACGCTTAGATTTCAAAGTAAAGGATATTTACCGTTCCAATATCCTTGCAAATTTTCGACAGTCAGGTTTTTCTGGAGTTGGAGGGGCTCAGAACGACTGTCTTCATCAGGCTACCACATCACCGCTTACTTCGTAGTGATCATTCGTCTGCTATCGTTCGTTGGAATGCGGCGCGAGGCCATAGCCTCCGTAACTTGCAAGCCAGTGCACCACTTCACCCGCAACAACTTATTAAACTCTCCTCTTAGCAGGAACTGAATATTTGGGTTTGAAGGTCCCTGGATATTCATCAGCACAGCCTTCTCTCGGCTGTGGTGTTGAATAGCCAGGGATTCAAGGCTTCTCAGATGCACATCATTGTTAGAATTGGACTTGAGGAGTGTCACAGTGCCTTCACAGTTGATGAGTTTCCTCTGGGAAGGCACTGTGACACTCCTCAAGTCCAACTCTAACAATGATGTTCATCTGAGAAGCCTTGAGAGAAGGCTGTGCTGATGAATATCCAGGGACCTTCAAACCCAAATATTCAGTTCCAGCTGAGAGGAGAGTTTAATAAGTTGCTGCGGGAGAATTGGTGCACTGGCCTGCAAATTATGGAGACTATGGCCTTGCGCCGCATTCCAACGAACGATCACGACGGAGTAAGTGGTGATGTGGTAGCCTGATGAAGACAGTCGTTCTGAGGCCCTCCAACTCCAGAAAAACCTGACTGTCGAAAATTTGCAAGGATATTGGAACGGTAAATATCCTTTACTTTGAAATCTCAGCGTACAAAACGTAAACATTCGTAGGAGTATTTCTTGGTGTGGAAAGGGTTACGGTTGGCCCGTTACTATAGCCTAGTTCTACGAAAGTTGTGGGTTCCCTGCTACTCTAGGCACCAAAAATACTGACAACCAGCATTTACAGTACTAAATTGAAGGCCTTTCAAGGCAGAAATAACTTTTTGATGTGCGGCACTAGGTAAAAAAAAAAATTTTGAATTGCCCCTAGAAGTATTATTTGCTACAAAGTTGCTACCCCTTGCCCTTCTGAATGTTCCCTTCCCCAAGAAAAAGGGTATAGCCCATGCCTCTTTTTCGGGATTGTGTTTGGAATGTACACCATAGTTTCAGATCAGTAAAAACTGATTTTGCAATTCTTGTAGGGATTATTACGTAGGACGGTTAGTTTGCCGGCAAGTTTTCTCTCATATTTAGAGAACAAGGGAATCTGGTAATTTAGAAGTTTGACTTTTGGGTTTCTCGTTAGCAGTTTTCACTCAGAAAGCTTATTTCATAGATGATTGGATAAGAATCCACTCAAATCAATTAATGTGTGTCCATGGATCAAGTGGTCACTGCTGAACCATGCTCACTGCATTTAATCGCAAGTTTACCAGTGACTTGTGGGTCAAGTTTTCAAGTATATTCCGTGCCCAGTGAAATATTAACACTTACCACGCTACCAACGTATGTCATACGTTGGTCCCAGAGCCCACTTTTAGGGTTCTATATGCCAAATTTTAACACATTATCCATTTAACACCTAGCGTGTAATGGGTTAATAGTGAGTCTACTGACCAAACCTAACATGACCTGGTGTGTAACCCTTTCAACCTTCACAAATGTGAATTGTGTGGCACTCGCCATTTTGCCGGTATATATTAAAATTCGCTCTCCATTGTTCATTACCTACTTTCCATGTTGAAACACTTCTAGCAGTTGTGCTGCTACGTAATGCGTAGATATTGTTTGCTTTGTAACGCCAACCAGATAAAGAGGCTAGCAATAGTTTTGCACGTTTGGTTGAAGAGCCCTCATAATTCTGCATGCAACGGCACAAACCGCCTGTTTCCAGTTGATACTTTTCCAGAGATATGACAATTTAACCATCAGGTTTTGTTAAATCGGTTGCCGTTTTGGCGAGTAGCTCTGACAACGACCTGCTGAATTTTCCTTGCCATTTGGAGAGTGGCAACCTACATTGGTGAAGGTTGAACCCTTTTGCATCATTTCCCTTAAATGGCAGAAGGGAAGATAACCTAAGTGTGTATAACACTGCCGAGTATTCAGTGGTAAGGTCTCAGCCGGGCAGACGGTACATAAGGATGAATCTGAAAAGATATTTTACCCATAACCGCCTAGACACGATCGTACGCCTTCGACGTATAACAGCGAAAAACTAAGTCCCAGCGCGAGCTTTGTGAGGGGTTCCCGGGGACCCCAAGCAAAGTGGGCAGTCACAGCCCAGTGGTCAGCGTCATCGGCTCCAACCAAGAGAATGCCGGTTCGAATCCGAGAACCGACCCAAGTACCATAATTATGGACTCTAAAAAAAAAGGGTCTGAAAGTATTTTCAGGCGGTTATGGGTTAAACTAGAAAACGTCACAACTCCTAAACGCCACAAGAAAGCAGCAGCTCTATGCCAACGTATGGATGAAGTGATCAAGATCAATGTTAGCGGTTGAAAGGTTTAGGTACAGCCAAGTTAAGTCCATGCTGATGAAATTTCTATTAATGTGTGCCGAGTTCTAATTTTTCCTAAAGGTAGCTGTAACTAGTATTTTTTCGATAAATAGTAAGATTATGATGTATCAGTTTACCATTTAAACTGTTTTTTGAAAAGCTACTTTAATGTGATGCTTATATTAGCTATAACTATCTAGGCTTGAGGAATGTCTGCCAGTTTGTGTATTATTTCTGCAGGCTTGGTTTTTACCATATCCGCTTTTACTTTCTTCGCTGGGTTTGTGGCAATCCTGTTCTTTTTTCTTTCTGTCTTGGATCATTAAAACCGGTTTTTTTTTTTTTTTTTTTTTTTTGTAAGTTGTCCAAGCTTTCCATTAGTGCTAATACCAAGACTAGCTCAATAATTTTGTTTAGTTCTTTTTCAGAAAATCAATTGAAACGTAAGGAGTCCTAGTAGTAGGCTACATTGACATTGTATATTCTCATCTGTGCGTTGTGGCTCAATTCTCGGCATTTTTTTCTAGACGTTTTTCCGCTTTTGTTATTCTGCAAACAAAATGTTGCCCAAGTCTAAAAAGTTCGACAGGGTTCGTACAGGACTTTCAAAACCGTTAAAGTGCTTGAATTTCAAATTGCGGTTGCAAAGCCCCGGAATTTTTGGGAAAATTTGGTTTTATCCTTGTTCGTTTTTGCTACCTGAACTGCCGTTAATAGTGGACTTAGTCTTGTTTATGAGAAAAAAAGCAAGAATTGCAACATCAGCCTCCACCTTCGCATCTACCCCTCGCACACCATCCCTTTCTACCTGGCACGGTGAGAATGTGCCACAACCAAAGTTGCTGCCAACTGACGTTAGTAGTTGCTAGGTTGTTACACGGTGCCTTGCCTGGATTGCAGCTCAGTTAACGTCGGATCGGACAAACCAAATGTCATCTGGAGATTTGGATCAAGGAACATAACGGGGTTACGTGTGGTTGAAAGAAATTGGCCCAGAAGCAGAATTTTCTGCAACTGTCTGCGACACCAATTATCGGTAAAAAAAAAAATTGTCTGCAGCTAATCTGTTTTATCATATGGTTACCCACATGTTTATTGGTTTTTATGGAATAACTTTTCAGTGCTTTATCCTATTGATCTGGCTACTTGACCAATGGAAAGGTCTCGTCGAGACGATTAAAATGGTGTATTAGAAAGTCAATATCGGTCAAAAATTGACAAAACTGCAGAAATTTGGCCAAAATTTGTCTGCGGGGGCTTTCAACTGCGCGCTGATTCTGCTATGGGGGAAATTGGATGGCATTGCTCAGCACCATCGTAAGAAGCAACGCGACATCAGGATAAGTCTGTTCTACTCCATTCGAGCGTTGGACCAAGTGACTACTTCCATCCTCTTTGAGTGCCATGCGATACAAAATTCTCTCTAATCAATCAATGGTTCCTCTAATGAACCTTACTGGTCCTTCATTTGACTTCGTAAAAGGCTTCGATTGCCCAGACCTCATGACAAAACTGGACGAGCGCTTCGACCTAAACAAGGCACAAGCATCTCCAGACGAAGCATGAAGAGTTGTTTCGCTTCGAACTGAGAGAGTTTTGAATTCGCTTATTGCCCATCATGTAATGATTTCTTTCTATCTGCGTATTTGTGGTTCTGAAGAAGACTCGAGGATGTTCCTCGAAAATTTAAGTAAAGTACTGTGCTTTTATGGTGAATTGTGTGAACTTTTTCGATTATATTTTCAGTGAAGTTTGCAAGCCATAACTTATTTCTGCAAACTACTAGTTTTCTCTCAAGTGCACGTTTGTTGCATAACATA
Organism: Lithobius niger; assembly: GCA_023313725.1. Lineage (NCBI taxonomy): Eukaryota > Metazoa > Arthropoda > Chilopoda > Lithobiomorpha > Lithobiidae > Lithobius > Lithobius niger. The sequence continues at coordinate 10,721 of JAHWFP010072154.1, read as the reverse complement.
GAGCAGCTTGTAGTTTACTAGTTATCCGTAGCATTCCATTCTGATCAGTGCAGCTTGCGTTTAGCCATGGATTAATAACGACACTTTCGTTATGGGATAACTCACTTGCTAGACTTATCGCTCATGCAACGAGTGCAAAACTCCGGTAACGAATACTCTAGTTTCTCAATTTTGCCACGAGAGCACCAACTGCGGACATTGCGAAAGTGACGGTTGAGCCACATGACCAACGCCTGCCTTCTGTAGAAGAACGTAGCTAAATAAAGAGCGATTGAACCGGCACGCTGCCAGCGTTTCACCAACTTTCGTTATCAACGCGGTAAATTCAGTGTACAAACATAATTATTCTAGCGTTCACCCACTTCAAAACTATATGGATGCAATTTCTTGTTGTATGTGTGGCTTGCCGTACTGTCTGGAATCAATCGAGCAGTTGCCATGAGCGCACATCACCACCATCTTGGATTTGCCCGGAAGTAACTGTGCTGACGTTTAGTTCGTAGTCGCTTCGTACAGATGGCGCAGCACGTTTTGATCGCGAGAGCTTTCGATGGGAACTTGCGTACATTTCGGAGCGAGTGAATAGGGCTTGGTTTAGCTAGGTTCTCATATTCTAGGGTGCGCTATGACTGCACATATTTTAGTTTGTACTTAATACTGTGAACTTATCACTGGTGATGTTCCCTGGAAAAGAAATAATGATTTTCCTTTTGTATACGAAAAGAAAAACTACTTATGCTTTAAAAGAAAGAAGAACTTGGAAGCTGTTGATGTAGAATTTCAAAGTTTTTTTTTGGGGGGGGGGTCCGAAAAAGTTCCTTCAATTGTTGAATCCTCGAAATGGCTCGAATTTTATTTCCTCTGTGGGACGTGTCGTTCTGTTGCATACTTTTATTTTTTTGGTATTACATGACTGGTGTAAGGCTTAAAGCATTTGGGTGGGCCTACTGTACAAAATATTCGACTTTTTATTTGGAAGTCGTTTTCCTGCCATTGGTGCTTCCTAAAATTGTACCGTGATTAGGCCAGAAAAAAACCGAGTGTCCTCCTGGTACTATCCTTCAAGGTCAGCTGTCTTCACAACTTGAACGACGTAATGGTGGTTTTAGTCATTGTCATGGTAGTTTTTTAACCTCTGTAGGAAATGGCAGCGGCATTATAGAGTTGATTCATTGTCGTTGTTGTGCCGCCGTTGTGAATGCTTTGACCTCCAACTCAACCAGGTGTTCAGGGAGTGTGTTTGTCCTGAACTGCGGTCACTGTTTTGATAAATTGATAGCATCACTAGAAAGCTCTCAACATTCCCTTCACCCATTTTTGTTTTAATTTTGTTAATAATTTTGCCAATATTGAGGTGTAGGTTGACAAGCTCTGCTAAAATCTGAGGTTGTGCCCCAACAATTTGGAAACTTTCTGTAGTAAGCATTCATTTCTCTCTTCTAACATGAATTACTACGTATATAATGTTTGATGGTCATTCCTTTTTTTCTTGTGAATCTGGAACTGGTTCCTATATTTTAAATCTGATGATGTAGTAGTGATGGAGTAGGGAATTAATTGTCATGCAACTTAGCTTGCATAAGTACGCGTCCTACAATGAGTTTGTTTACCAGGTCAATTAGGGGTAACTACCCCGTGTACTGCAAGCAGGCACACTTAAATGCACGAACTAATTTAACGATTGACATTTTTATTCCAATAATGCGCGTAACCTGTGCAAGCCCCGGTATACTCCTGTAAAACCCACTCGATTTAGGTTATTTCAGAACCTGGACTTTCTTCTGAATCATTTTACGCTGGTGATAGAAGATAATTTATAATTGTTCTATTGCCATGTGAATGGGGCACACGACCCCCCCCCCCCTCTTCACAGCTGTAATTTTTTTATTGTGAAATTATGAAAATTACTTCCCATGTAATGTTTTTTTTTTTGCATTGTTTTTTATATGTGGTACTATTCATAAATTTGTATAATGGCAATAGGCTGTTAGTCGATGTTGGTCAAGCATTACTTGTAGATAGTATTTTACTTTACCCCCCCTCCCCCCACAAAAAAAGCCACCTGTGTGTTCAGTAGATTGTGTACCCTTGCCAAAGCCTAGGCTGCCTTGCTCCAAGACGAATTCTATAGTATGAAATCGGTAGGCCCTATGACACAATGAAGATAATTTTGTGTAGCGGCACAGTACTTAGCTCCCGTATCTTCATCACTCCTTGCGTTCTTCATGAAAATTAAAATTTGGTTCATGACTTCCCATTCAGTTTCTCTTAACAATAGAAATTTAAAAGTTGAACAATTTTCGGTATATATTTTTTTAAGATAGTGTTTGTAATGATACCATTTTTACAATTATTTTATGGGGTAATTACGAAGTAACTAAACTATGTGCCATGGCTGTTAGCTGTAACATGCGTATCACGTGATTGGGCTAGTCCACTCAGACGGCCAAAGATTCGCTATTCTCATTCGTCAGTGGCTAACTCATGATGACATCACGACAAACAGCCATGGCTCATAGTATAAAGGAAGCATGAAAGAAGTACATCAGCTGTGGAATTACTAAGGCTATTCTGGCTTTTTCGGGGGATACTCAACTCCTGTCATGATTTTCCATTTTTTCCATGATTTGCCCCGTCCCCTATTCTCTCTGCTTCTAAATGCTTAATGAATTCATAATAAAGCTGGTTCATCCACAGAAATATTTAGTTTTTCTTCTGCTGAAAGTTACGCTAAAAAAAAAAAAGAAGCCTGTGGTATTCCTACGATGCTATTTATGAATTTGTGCTCTTGTCTTTGTCTTTAATTTGTCGGCCTAATGGCATTGGCCTCCTACATGCAACACTCGGCCAGAGCTTGGTTGCTTGAGCAGCTGAATAGGTCATTGTGCCGTCTTGATTTCTGTTGTTAAAAGGGGAAAGTTTGGTTAACTGCCAAAGGTAAAACTAGAAGGTAGGTCTAATGGAATTTAAATCCTTAACTTAAATATCTTTAGCTAGGTTTAGAGTTGTAGTGTCAGGCCTAATGAAGCCTAGCATATTGTACCATCAGCTTGCTGGTCCCTTTGTTTAGCTCCTTTTTTTTTTTTTTAGTAATTTATACCGTAAGTATGATTTTCAATTTGTAAAGGGTGCTGGTCGGACAACGTCTGGAAAAAAGCTGAAGGTAAAAAATGTTTATTGGGCAACTCCTTATCCATCGTGAAATCCGAGCCAATGCAACTGACTTAACTTGACGTAACAAAAACACATAAAAAGTAAAACAATGGAAATGTTCGCACACTTGCACAATCTGGATACACACTTAGTCAAAAAGTGCAAAGATGACAAAGCGAGATAGGCCTGAGACGAAAAAATCGAAAGATATATATGGGAGCTGTAAATAACACGGAAGAGACTGTGTGTCAGATCTGTTGCATGGACTGACCTAACATAACTGATAACAAAACACATAAAATAATGTTAGAAATGAAAGCGAAGACAACGGCATCGCACTCCACTGCAAAATTATGAAGCACGAGATAAACTGGAAAAAACATGTACGCTTGTACTTAATGTCCCCCACCTCAGACGTCTCGAGTCCGTGGGCTAGCCCATACATGCAAAATGTACCAAAGTGGCCGGTATCCGGAATGTAAAATTGTCTGATAAAAAGCGTGTTTTAGGTGAAAGTGTACAGCAAATTACGTGATTTGTCGGTATCCTAGATACCAGGAAATGGTAGATTTTGTATGTATGGACTAGCCATCGAACAGCACAAGAAAAATGGAACATGTTTGATGAACATCCAAGGACCAGCATTCCCTCGAGTTTCCATTAGCAAAGATCTCTGTAAGTTAAACCATGTGCAATGGCTGTTTGTCGTGACGTCACCACGAGTTGGCCAATGATGAACGAGAACAACGGCTGTTTGGCCGTCTGATTGGACTAGCCCAGTCACGTGCTATGCACGTCACAGCAAACAGCCATGGCGCGTGGTATAGGAGGAGGAGAAAGCATAACCTACAGTCTACAAATACGGGAGGCTACAACGCTAGCCAAAGTCAAAATCGCCCATGGCCCAAATCATGGAAGATGTAGTGTGGAAGTCCACAAATCCTTGAAGCCTGATGAAGAACATCACTCCAGTGTCGAAAAGTCGCAAGACAAGTGTATGTCTAGTTAGGGAAAATGGGCGAACATTTCCATTGTTTTACTTTTTTACAAGTTGTTGATTTTACATTATGAACTGGAGCGATGCATTTCGAACAAAAACACACGGTAAAAGGGCCAAAATATAAAACGCGCGCATTTTGGTGAAGCTGAGCAGCGATTTTGGGGCAAGTTTGTTGATAATAAAGGTTCTTGAAGAAATTGAATTGTCCTTGGGAAAAGGCCTTGCAAAATTATATTGGTTTAGGGAAAAGTTCTTAATAGTACTTGAATTGCATCCGTGTATTTTGGTTTGGGCCTGGCAAATGTTATTGTTATGCATGTATTCATTAAGCGACTTAAACTAATGCACCAGACATTCGTATATTTAGCAATCAAAGTTGACTGGAAAGGCTTTACTTAAGAACAAAAGCGTATTTACTCTTTCAGGTATGAGCGCGTCTAGTACCAGCAGTGTGGGCGTCATGAAACTCGGTGGACACCTGCGTTTCGTCCTCCCGCGCATAGGCCTAGAGCATGAGGTGCGATTTGACCGATAATCTGATCAGTATCGACTGATATTTTTCATTCAATAATTTGATCGGTTTATTTGTCCGATAACAGAGGACAAATAAACCAATCCGAAACCGATCAGATTGTCAATTGAAACTTATCAGCTGATAACGATCCTATTATCGGTTGATCCCTACTTATTGTAGTGGACTTGCAATTTAACACTTAACAGCAAAGGTTTTCTACTTTTTAATAAAACGAGTCTTCTTTCTACCTATAGTTTGTTTACTTGCCTTTGGCCTGTAGATGAAGAATTTTTAATCGCCAAACATGGAACTTCTTCAGAATACAATTTTCAAAAATTGCTTTTCTCCGTGGACCCAGAAAGCATGAAAAGACCAATTCTTGATTATAGCTGTCTTGTAACAATGACTACCCTATCTACTTTTATTTTTTTTCCTTCCCAATGCAAGTGAAAAGTTCTAAATAACTAAAACATCCGTCGTAATATTTGGGAAGAGGGGGTGGGGGAAAGCAGAGACAGTACAGGTTCAAAAAAAAAAAGGGTCCAAGCACCTTAGTCTTCTGCTGCAATCAACGATTATTGTGTTTCTGAGGAATTTAATGAAACTTATTGAAACAGTTTGTTTAAATTTTGAAGTTTATCTGCAAACTTTTTAGTATTGGGCATTGTCACTTCAAGCAGATTTGGAGTGTTACTGTTGATCGTTGCAGGTCGACTGATCCAACTAGTTCACTGGCCAAGTTGACCTTTAGGGAAAATATTTTTATTGTCCAACTACCTGATTTAATCGTCAACTGACTAGTGGCAGGTGGATTTCTGTACTTTATCTCTATGCTATCATGCTCTTAAATTTACATTACTAGATTATTGTTCGTTTACTTATTACTGGCTGCGAGCTTCATTCTAAATGCTGCGATACTCCGAAGAACTCTTTAGTATTTAGTAGCCTTGGTTGTAAAACATTTCACGATCCTTCCTCTTTAACGTTCCGGAAGAGACGAGACCTGGTTGTGCGTTTTTGTTGTTTGTACATGCGAGTTGTGACGTGTATAAGAGTTAGACTTATTGTCCCTTCCCATCCGGAGATGACCACATCATTTTAATTATGAATGTTTTATATCTGTGTACGGGCTGGTATTGCTGAAATAAAAGTAATTATGGTAGAGTGACGGGTAGTCGATGAAGCTTGTGAAATGTAGTATTTGTAAACCTTTTAGTCTTTCACGTTGTACAAAACAAAGAACCTTGTTGACTCGTGCCAAAGATTTAGCTTACTCAGTGCTACGATAATTGTACTTTTGTGTGGGGGTGGGGGTTCTCTATACCAAAAATAGGCTTGAAGTGGAGGTGTATTGTTACTGTGAGTACGAGTGCCATAAGCTAGATTTGAATTTATGTATCAAATCTAAGTCCGAATTTAATGTTTTCAGTGGCCTTTTTACTTTGCGATGTGTAAAATTCACTAAGCCTGTTTATTCTTTCAAATGCAGTATCATGTAGGTTTTTGTCGTTTTAGCTAACTTTTTCCTTCTTTTTTTTTGCAGGGCGACATGGCTCAAAATGGGGCAACCACAGCCAACTCAAGTGATATTGACGAAGGCCTTTATTCCCGACAGTTGTGAGTATAATTATTAAAACATCTGCAATACTACTAACAAATATCTTAAAATAAAAAAAAGCTTTGTATTCTTCTTGGAATTCTGAGAGTACTTGTGTGTTTGCATTACAAGAAAGCGCTCTTAAAAAATGTCTTCTTGAGGACTGGATTGTTTTTATATTAAAATAAATAGGCCTATTGAAAATGATAAAAGTTGGATTACAACTTAGTTTGAAAACGATGATTTAAAAAAAATTAAGTTACTGTGCTTCTTCCTGGGCAAGAGTGGTGACAACTATAAAACAAAAATTAAAAGTACATACCTCATTATATTCGAGCATCCTGCACGAAATAGCTGATTGCAACATTTACATAGGTTAGAGTGAATGTCCTCTTTCAATGTAGAAATAAACAGGGTTGGCAATGATTTACTCAAAATGCTTTAATCATTGATTAAATTATCAGAAAATCATTGATTTAATCATTTTAAAATTAAAAATGAAATTAATGCAGAACTACAAGAAATATGCAAAACAAGATAAGCAAAAACATTTCCAGCTTGCTCTAACACTAGCTTACTATTTGGCTAAGGTTATGACTCCATTTGATGTGGGTAAAAACTTACAGGAGGGGGGTACGACTCTGATCGATTAATTAGGCTATGAAAATTAGCCAAATATCGTTCCATTGCTCGTTCCATTGCTCGTTCCATTCTCTCAATATCTGATCGTCCAAAACGTTGTCAGTTCGGTTTATATAGCCACTCGAACGATGGACTTCACAGTAGGACAAAGCGGACCAGGAGGTGATCGATGTAGAAGACAGTTAAACACTCAACTGCCTCCACTGCACGAGTGGAAAGGGTATTTTCAGTTTGGACTGGTGCAATGCAAACTTCGAAATCATTTAGGCCTAGGCGAAGCTGCCAATTTAGTGTTTTTGTTTAAATCTATGAATCAAAAATGTTATAGGAAACTAAGCAGAAGTGTCTTTGACTAAGAGCAATTAGCAAATGACAAGACCCAATTATTTGTGAAAAGTTGAAGATATTTTGAGTATGAAAGTTCCCATAATTGAAGCTACATTGAGCATGAAACTATAGCCTAGTTAAGTTGCCATTAGGCTAGTTACTTATTGTAGCAGCTACTTTGAGTATGATACAACAGCCGACTAGACTACTACTAAGTTTTTGTAATTAGTGTTGAATCTATCTTGAGTATGAAACAACGGCCTCTACTAGCTTTTTGAATATGCAATTGTCGCCTACTACAGTGTACTACTAAAATAATTTTCAAGTTATTTTTGTGTATCCGGTGTCCCACAACTTTTAAATAATGTTTACTCAGGTTTTGGAAAAAATTTGATTTAAATAAAAAAAATCGATTATTTGGATATTTGCAAAAAAATCATGATTTTTTCCAACCCTGTAAATAAATAGGAAAATGAATGCATTTGTAACATTTACACGCGAGTGAAGTAATGTTGCAAAACTGAGCCATACAGGCAAGCCAACCGAGAAGAATGAACGTACAAAGCCCCCCTGCAGTTAATTTAGTTTAAGCTTTTCTATTACCTCTCTCTGTACTGTATTATTGGTCATGTTTTTGCCTAAGTATAACAATTAAAAATATTGGTTCAGTTTCTGTATTGCGTCAAATGAGCACTCTTTTCGTGACATGTTACACCTGGCTTTTTTTTTTAAATCTTTGACAGCCGATACGCATTAAACGTTCATTGTTGCGGTATGAAATATCTAAAACCTCGCTGTAATTGCATGAATTTTGTTTTGTTGGCTTTGTAACTATAGCCTCCAGTTGGGAAAATTATTCGAGTATTAGGAGTTTGTTAATATGTTGAAGACTAGCATATAAGTTCCAGTGGACTCTTTGGGTTCCACCGCACTCTTAAGTGTTGAATCAAGGAAATATGGATATGGTACATTTTTTTGTGGTGAAAAGTTGGGACTGGCACATTAATTTGCTTAAAAACTTCTCCCACCCCTCCCTCCCTTGCTGGGGCATTGTAATTTTCCATGGGTATGATGCTCACTGCTGTTGCCCTGTTGTTTAGGAGAAGGAGATAAGAACTATCAATGCAGACTAATGCTGTTAATAATTTATTTCTAAACCAATAATTTGGCAGGAGCAATACTAAGACCATACATCACTTAAGACAATACAATTTTGTATCAATTAGCTTCAATTTTGTATCTACAAATACTTAAACTGGGTTTAATTGCAGTTCCTTTAATGAATTACATTATTACATTAAAAAAACTAGACCCACTTTAAAGAAAGAAAAGAAAAAAATATTTCAGAATTGGACAGTAAGTTAAAAGAATGTAAGCAGATTATTTTAGATCTAGTAATAATGTTTTGTGGTTTGTAATTAATGTTTTGCGTTTTGTTCATTAGCGATTGCCGTATAGTTGCTGTGTGTAAGTTGATTTTTGGCATTTTCTTTTTTATAGATATGTCTTGGGCCACGAAGCAATGCGGCGCATGGCATCATCAGATATCCTTATTTCTGGTATGAAGGGACTGGGCGTCGAGATAGCGAAAAATGTAATTTTAAGTGGCGTCAAGTCAGTTACAGTTCATGATGACAGTCCCTGCACTGTATCAGATCTATCATCTCAGGTAGGTTGTGCTTTGAACACTCCTTACAATCATTAAATTTAGTGAGGTGCAGACAAAATATAAAATTTACTTGCTTATGGCCATTATAGCCAAACTGAAAGCCACGCAGATCTTTGCCGATATTGGGAAGTTTGGTGTGTATCAGTGATAGGTTAATTTACTTAAAAAACCAAACTGATCTTTATTTTAGTTTTTAAGTGCAAATAGGGACCACTTTTCTGGATCTAAAATCATGTTCTCATTCCGAAAAATTTGGTCCTGCGTTCTGAAAAAGAACTAAACAAAAAAAGTTAGTTTTGTTAAGTGATGGTCATACACTAGGCTATCATAGCTGCACCAAACGAAAGGTCTTCCATTCTTTCAAGTTCTTTTTAAAAACTTTTGATAAATGGGATAAATTTTTTTTTTTTGATCTTAAGTAAAACCAGAAATCTTTTGGTAACGAAACAAAACCAGTTTTTATACTGTACAAAAATTTGAGCTTGGGAAAAACTTTGGACTACTGTGTGTTTACATTTTATGCTCTAACTTTTATGCTGTTACGAAAGATCCAAAAAAATAAAGGATAAATATTTTGTTACTAGTATAGCGTAACATACCATAACCTCTTGGAATGCAGTAATGTAAGAAACAGACAAAGGGCAGGTTGATTATTAATTTTTAATGAAGCTATCGTAACTTATCAGTTTGTGCTTTGATATTTCAGTTTTACCTGAGGGAAAGTGATATAGGAGTGAACAGGGCAGAGGCATGCTACGAGCGCCTGTCTGAACTGAATACCTATGTTCCTGTTAATCCATACACTGGCCCTCTCACAGAAGATATAATTCAAAAATACAAAGTAAGTAAACCACTCAACATGATAGTAGACCTGTTTGATAGCAAATAGCTTACCCATTGTGTGCTGCAATTCTATTGTTTAAAATATTAGTTCTACTATTAAATGCCCACAGGCACTTGTAATTAATTCGATAAAAAACAGCTCAGGGGCGGTAAAATAATGTTTTCTAACTTCAATTCCTTCCATGGAGGGTCTTATAACTTAAATCAGTCGGCAATTATTCGGTCATTCGTATACGTGAATTGGAATCAATCTGTTATTAATACAAGCCTTTAGGCTGCATTTACGATAAAAAAACTTGTGCGTGAGCGTGACGTAAAGCAGTGCGCGCAGACAGTCTGCTTGGACCGCTCGTGATATCGTCACGCTAAAGCAAAACGCACTTTCATTTACAAATCAAACGCGTGAGCTTGCTAATGCTGGCCGCTACGCTGTTCCAACTATGCTGTTTCACAACTTCCCCCTTCTATAGCACCAGGATTCGATGCCATACGGGTCAAGGTCACTGTAATTAAGATAATTGGCCGTTTATTTTGAGCATTCAACCTTTTAGCCACCACGTTTTCCTTTCTTGTGGCGCCGATGGAATCCGTTGAAGCCGTTATTTTCCTGTCCCAGCATGGAACAACTAAGCGTTTGAGCGTCGCTTGGCGCTCATCGATCTAGGTCCAGCAGATATTCGCGTGACGCTTGAAAATAGCAAAACGTGCGTTGGCCCACCTGCTCTTCAATTGTAAATGGTTGCTCTTAAGCGTTGAGCATGGGAAAAACTGTTTCACCCGCCGTGCGTCACGCGTACGCGTCTAGATCAATATTATAAATGGGCCCTTATTATTTATTCACAATTTTTTAGTGTATTAGATCGTCTCTTGTAAAATCCGTCGTAATTCACAGTTAAACTAATTTGTAATCGTGCGTCCCTTGGTAACCAGGATTCGCGACCAGGAGCAAATGTATAGCCACTATTTTTCGGAAGTT
>JAHWFP010072152.1:0-11539 GCA_023313725.1 Lithobius niger | reverse complement strand
CTTCCGTGTGTCGATCAGTAGCAGAACCTGGATTACACCACTGATCTCCCAATTTATCTTCGTCTGATGCCGCGTGTGATGAGTTGAATTGCGAAAAAGCGAAATAGAACTAGAAACTGTAGCTAGTATCTCATCCCCCCCCCCCCCACCCAGCACCACTTGTCTCCCAGCGCATCTTCCCAAAGTTCGCTCGACGTGTCCGTGTTGATGCTCAACATCCTTCAAAACTCTTATCTTTAAATCGATGACCGACTGGAGTGCTGGCCTACGTAAGAAGATCACGTCACTGATTATGTGTGTGTGAGAACAGGGCGAAGTGGTTGTTAGTTAATGGTGTAATAGTTCAATGTTGACGTGGTACACAAAGGCAGGAAACATCAAAGGGTGATTTCCTTAATTTTTACTTGTCTGTATCAGTTCTTTGTCCGATATTAAAGGGACATCCGGCCTGCCTTAAAACAGCTACGCGCAGTCCGCCATCCGCGCATTTACCAGCAACGAGGACAGCTGGGGTGGTAGCTGCGTTCCTCGCAGCGAGGAACGTAGCTGCTGTCTCGGTTGGCTTTGGGAATAGCACACGAAACAGCATCAAGTTAAAGATTGTGTCGTCACAAACCGGAATGATTCCCGTATTTTAACATTCCAATTTATAATTTTCTAGGCTAGGGTCTTATAATTTTGCTTCGTCGATCTATTGGAATAATTAATTTTTACTTTTACCACATTAGTCTTTTAGATTTTTTATCTCATGGTAATTATTAGAAAATCAGTACATGCACACACAGAGATGAAACGTCACGATTATTGTAAGCGCGCAAAGCATCATATACGTGCTCTCCGTGTAAATAAAATTCCCCAATATTCAACATGAAAATCTCCTAGACGCCACATTTTAAAACGGGTTTTTCAGCTAGGGATTGCCTAACGTTAAGGAAATAAAACTTTTGGGCCGTACTTGATGTGGAGGATCGAGAAAAATGGCGCTTGGAGGAATGTCCTTTTAAGTTCAAGGTTGACGTGACACAGGACGGCAGTAAATATCAAATGGCAATGTCCGACTTTTTTACGTGTGTATATCAGTTCTTCGTATCGCGCTACTTGTGGTTTTTATAATGTAATCTTTTACTAATTTTTAACTATTTTAACCGTTATTCGACCTGAGTCCTACGTAGTTTACTGTGCTAGGCAGGAATGCTACTTCCGTGTTGTCACAAGCCGCGTAAGTCCTCAGAAAAGGTAATATGAATAACTATTTTTCATTATCTTGAACCAACGTGCTCATTTTACCAAAAATTGGATTTCCCCGTTCTACTTGCTGGCCTTAAATTCGTAACAGCAAAAATCTTTCGGTGGGGATATCCGGTTGAGGTTTAAACTTAATCCTTGGGTTAAGCTCGGAATAAGGGAAAATGGTGATATCCATCACGAAATAAGTTGAGGGTTAAGCAAAATTTAGCCTAAAGGTCGAGGTCTAAGGAGTAAAGCGCTAACAAAACTCCAACTTAGTCCAACGTGGATAGCACCAATTTTTGTCTCCAGTCCACTAACTCCCAGGTCGAGGGTTAGTTATATCCAGGGTTAAGCTACTCCGGGGCTAGTTTAGACCTCAACTGGATATCCCCACCGTTTGTGATTTTTGGGTTCGTCGACCTCTACTCAAAACAACTTGGTCCTATCGTGCGTTTGGCCAAATATTTTACTATGTTGGTTTCACAGTGTTGTGGTAGTGGTTTGGCATGGTGACGCAAGATTGGTTTTTGCTAAAATTCGTTTAGTAGCATGGTTGAGGATTCGACACTCGTCTCTCTCTTGACTCACTAGAAAATTAATCCGTTGCCAGAACCTAATACTGTTAATTACTCTTGACCAATATTCCGCTATACGAGAGGTCAACCGGTTAATCGAAACCCAACTTATCCCGTAACGCGAGGACACAAGTTCGTCGACCCCCCCCTCCCCGGTTAATCCGTTACGAGACCCTTCTGGGTAGTTCAACTTATTTTGATTCAGATCCCGTTACGTGATGTCACCAAAAGCTAAAAGTTACGTTCTGAAACCAAGTTTTGAACCCGTTACGTGACGTCCCTGGATTTCCCCGTTCCGTCACGTGATGGTCAAACTACACCCCTGGCTTATTAATTCTGTTAATCACTGAGTTCTGAGTTTACGATCCTGGATATTTAAAACTTAACCGGCATTGTTTATTTCGTAACCTTGTAGTACTGACCTGTATTTTGAAATCTCTTGTTTTTCCTAATTAAATATGCAACTGAAAACAGCCCACTTTCGTTGAGTGAATTCGTTTTGGCATGATATCGCATTGATTTGGTGCAGACTGTGTTTTGTTTCAGGAAAGTTGGTTAACCCCCCCACTAAATTTCCCCTTCTCGAGTTCAATTGCGGCCTTTAAACCCCGTCATTGAACCCGGGACCTCTGCGGAATTATACCTATAGACTTTTTAATCAACATCTCCCCCGTTGTCTGCTGACAAGGGATGGTTTCGACTCAATAATTAACAAGTAAGAGCGATATTTGCCCTATTTTAAGTTCAAGGTTGACGTGACTCAGAAAGGCATTAAATATCAAGGCTGATCTCCGTAATTTTTACTTGTCTATCTCAGTTCTTTGACCTATTTTAAGATAATATGAATGTGTCAAAATTCGTCAACAGTGGCTGCCTTGTGCATTTGTCAGACATTGGAACCCTTATGGGAGCTATGTGCATGGGGCGAGGGGTAATCGTTTAGCTGGAAAATCGCATAATTGGAAGAACTTATACAGTATAACGAAAAATCGTATAATGGAAAATCGTCTAATGTCTCTGCCTTGCTTACGTTGCCGCACTCGCTGCGGCTATACATATACCATCAGAAACCGCAGGTATATTTTTGTCCAATTAGACGTTTATCCATTATACGATATTCCGCTTAGATGATTTTCCAGATATTTTATTTACACAGATATTAGACAATTATCCCATTAGACGATTTTCCAGTTAGACTTTTGTCCAACGCCCCTTGTGCATCACCCTAACTATAAATGCATCTGGTTAGCTCTTCCACCATGTGCGAGATTTGATGTATAAATCAAAAAAGAAGTGACGGCGTTGTTTCAAAAACGTGTGAAATTGGCAGTAATAGGGTTTTTTTTTACTATTTGCATTACGGTATTTGCCGAATTCTTCAAACTAAAAGAACTTTCATTGTGTTATATTACGGCAATTGGCGTTGCGTTATTCATGCAGTGGTTTGGGCAACTAACCTTATATATCGGGTTCCCTAACCTCCACTACTACAAATCGGCTTAGCCATTCAGAAAAAATGCGAATATCTCCGTAAATATTTAAGGTAGGAATTTCATCCTCGAACTCGTGAATTTCATGCACCAAAGCTCCCTTGTCTTAAAGTTTCATGCGAAATAAGACCAAAATTGCGAACATTGTTCTGTCCCAAACGGACAAACACGCAAATCCAACTTCAGTGGAGTATTCAACCTCGCTCACATTGCTTGCTCGTACGATAAATGACGAAGCCAACCGTCCTTCGGTAAATAAAGTTCAAGAAGGATAAGCCTCACAAAACAGACGTCCGAAGAGGAAGGATCTGACAAAGAAATACGGACAAAAAGTCACTTATAAGTGAACCATTGTTGCAGAAGTAGTGCTACAACTCTGCACTTTAAGATCCAATTCCGTAATGCCAAAAGTACAAACGAAATGGAGAAAAATCGTGAAAAACGTCCGCAGCAAGTTGGAACTATGTAGTATTTGAGCATTCTCAGCAGGTTTGTGAACTGCAACTCCTTAAGAGTAATCGGTGATGCCAGCACCATACACTCGTGCAGAGAAATTCTACATTTGCTACATGGGGGAAAAAGCAAAAATGATGGCATTCCATATTGCGAAAGGGGGAACGACCAACTTAAATGAGTGGCCTCTGCTAAGATTATCTGCTTGAAAGGTCAAAGCAGAATTTTCCAGCAATATCAATAAAAGGCCGTGAAGGCAGGACGTCGAAGAATGATTAGCGCATAACCTACATAGAGTGTTGGAAACAACAAGAGCAAAGCTGCTTTAGATGGTGTTCCAGCCAACTAGTAAGACCATTTTATGTCACATAGGAATGTTCTCTTCTAAGGAAATCTTACATGTAATGCAACGCACATCGCGAAGCAACACTTCGTAGTGAACCTTGCCATTACGTGAGCAACAAAGCGCTCGTCCAGCTATCAAAACAGCTAAAGGCCGAGTGCACTATTGCTAGGCATGGAGCGATTCCACTTGGCAGGTGGATCCGCTTCGTGCGCACAGTTTGTTACCGACTGCGTAATTCCTTGCAGGAGTCCATTGTTTTCGAGCGCATAAACACAGCCACGGGAACGCAGTTGATGTTTGGAATTCATCTTAACAATTCAAACTCTTGAATTATTAGGGCTGACACAACTAACACTTGTGGTCAGTGGCTATTATGTAAGTGCTCCCTACATAGTTCCTTAGCTGTGCAGTAAAGACAGACTGAGAATTGAATATTAACGCTCAAATAAAGCTCTGTCCCTAAATGATCGTTACATATTTTGGGGGCCAAGCGGGATCTGAACTAAATCTGGAGATGATAACTAACAATTGGGGGTACATCCGAGGTTGCTACCACTTCAAAAAGTTCAGTCCCTTATAGAGTAATAGCCCACAAACAGCATGCAGAAGACGAGATGTTTAATTTTCGGCAGTTTACTGCTTGTCTTGGTCGCCTACAAACGACACACATGATGAATAATACCCCAAAATCACTGCTGATACATTAAAACATTGATGCTTACAATTTAAAAACGTATATGCACAATAAAAATGAGCGTGTGAAGCAAGAGGCTGTTCAATTGACACCAGCTGTCATCTTGGAATGATGTGGATCACCGTTATAAAATATTAGCTGGCGTATTTTTGTAAACCTCTACCCACGCCTCCATTACTGGAAACGTTTTTAGGCTGCACGTGATGCTAACCTTATTTGTCGCTATGGAATAAGATTCATAAATATCGTAAGATTCATGGTAAAGTATACAGACACTGCTAAAGCTGATGAAATGTTCAGTACCCAGTTCGTGTTTGAGACAACATTTTTGCTATTATTTTTCGAAATAGCACTTGCATGGTGAAGTATGCGCTCCCCAACAGGTCTAGCACATTGTCCAATGGAAAGGGCAGGGCACCTTTCGCACTTAAGGGCATAAACCACTGATCTAAGGGTGTCAATTTTCGGGATAGTGTCCTGCAGATTCTCACACGTGGGTACATTGAAGACAGTATTGGCAAATGCACCATGACGGTGGGTGCAATTTCCACCTTCTAGCATGGCTTCTTAGGGAAGTTGGAAAGTTTTAATACTCAAAGTTTTGATATTAAACAGAAGTAACTGACAAACAATCGGAGGATTTTCTTCTTGTGGATGTGTGAAGCAGAGAATGAAGAAAAAGCACAAAATGAATAAATAACTCAAAACCGTTCTTGGTTATGAATTTGTGTGCAGAACTTTGCTGACCTCGAACTTTTGGAATACGGTTGGGAACTCCGCAGTGCAAGGTGATGTATGAATATTTTTTTTCTCTTGGGAAGTGGAAAATTTAATGTGAAAAGTTTTGTCTCCTTTTTATGAATTATTAATTTAGTTTTGCTCACCTTAAGGCCCTTCATTAATGTACAGGGATATATGTTAAATCTAATTTAATAGGATAATTAGATATGACATGTAAGGTGTTCGTGAAACTCCGTGATAGTTTTTAAGAAAGTTCAATAAGTAATTGTTTACCTGAAATCTAAATCTACGCGGTAAGTTTTAGATTTCAGGTAAACAATTACTTATTGAACTTTCTTAAAAACTATCACGGAGTTTCACGAATACCTTACATATCATATCTAATTATCCTATTAAATTAGCTTTAACATGTATCCCTGTTGATGAGTGAGATAGTGAGGAATTAAGGTTGGATTCTCTCTTTTAAGCATATACTTAGGGGAGGGGAGATGTAAAGATCTGTCACACGTAATGCGAGGCACATCGCGAAGCCAACACTTGTCGGTGTACCTTGCCATTACGTGAGTGGCAAAGCACTCATCCTTTAACTGCCAACATAGCAAAAGGCCGAGTGTGATGTGCTATGCACATAGAAAATCCACCTGCCAAACCAGTTGGATCCGTTTCGTGCGCATGGCACGTTACCGATTGCGTAATTCCTTGCAGGAGTTCATTGTTTTCTAGGATATAAATACAGCCACGGGAACGGTGGATCCTCTGTTGGCATTTGGGGTTCGAACACTGGAACTACTAGACCTGTCACACCTAACACGTGTGGTAAGTGCCTAATTAATATGTAATTGCTCGTTGCATAGTCCTCTAGCTGTACGGTAAAGACAGACTGAGAATATTGAGCATTAAAACTAGATTCAAGATGTGTGATTTGTTGGGCATTACAATTTTACACTCTTGGATTTAGCCGAGCCTTTGCAGACTTGGTTCATCTTGCTTTGCACATCTTTTCTATGTTTCTTCCAGTGTGCTCATGTTTTCTCTGTTGCTTCCCAGTGTTGATGTTTCCTTCGTTCATTCTCAATTGTCATCCCCAACCCTCTCGAATGTCAATCCAGTATCAGTCGCCACTTGGCCAGTAGACCATAGAAAAGCACTCGCCATTTCACAATTTCTGCTCGCCACATAGCAAATACATCCTGCACGATGCATGGTTTTTCTAATTTATGCATTTCCGAAATTGTAAAATTTTCTTTAACCTCAGTATCAATGAAGAAAAAGCAGTAACGTAGCTCTTAAAAATCTTAGCATAATGCCACAAACCACTCGTCTATAACTTGTACGGTTCCCGAGATATGGCTCTTTCAGTGTCATTGTCTATTGCTAGCCGCCATTTTGGCGAGTAAGGCTAAGTTCCAAGAGGCCAACGGCTGATTTCCATTCGCCAAATGGCGACTGGCAACTGACAATGGAGAAGGTTGGTCATCTCAGAGGGATTTCAATAGGGAAAAAAATAAATATTTGTACAAAAGGCTCGCTCAATAAAGAAAATCTTCGTTTGTCGCTCAAAAATTGAAAGTTTAGCACGGCTGTTGCAATTTTTAAGCAATAAACGAAGATTTTTTTTTCTTTATGAGCGAATCCTTTGTACAAATGTATTGTCGTTTCCCTATTAAAATCCTTGCAAGATAACAACAAGGCGTGAGCACATTGCGAAGGAACATAGGAAACATGTGCAAAGCGAGGCCAACCAATTCCGAAAAAGGCTCGGCTAAAACCAAGAGTGTAAAAATACGTTCACTTGCCGTAATATGGTATAACAATCTTTATTCTGGTTTCACAAAATTGCAATAGGCCGACAAACAAAGTGTTCTGGCAGGCTGTTTTTCAGTTCTTCGCGACCACCCGTAATGTCAATGCTTGGTGTATTGATCTCTCAGAGGCCCAGTTTAATCGGCTGACGTTGCATCAAACGAAGCTTTAATTAATGGCTCGCACGCCAGAAGCTTGTTAACAAGTTCAGATTAATCACTAGGGGCAATTAGTTGTCAGTGGCGTTTTAAATATCAAAGTTATAGCTTAACCTTACATGGAACCACATGACCCGCTTGTTGATCGGTCAATTGACGGTAACAGGTTGCATTGCGACGGATTTAAAGTAATGGTATACCTTGAGGGTCTTCAGTATTCCTGCGTTCAGTCGTCAATGCAGGAATAAGCTCAACCACAACAAAGCGGTTTAGCGTAAAGGGCACAATTTTTTGGTTCTCCCATAATGTTTGGTATCATTGCATACAACCAGATGGCATAAAGCAGCGGTTCTCAAACTTTCTTATATAGCGGACCGGTAAATTATTTTTACAGGATGCCAGGGATCGGCATCTTGGCGGTTGTTGTGAACCTTGGTGGGGGGTTTAATCCTCGATCCGTAAGAGAAAGCAAATTTTTCACAACGTTTCTTACTTATTTATGAATACGTTAAGGTTGAAACATTGAAAGCTTTTCAAATCAATGTTTGTTAAAAAAAATTGTTTTCTCATTTAAAAAAAAAATCCACGGTTAATGCGTCAAATGAGCCTGTTCATTTTTCGAAAGTTAGTCAATGTACGTGGCTCGGTTGAGGATAACGCAACGCGCAGTGGAAAACCGCTATCCGGTTTGTTTCTGTATTTTGTTTTACTGACACTCAATGGCTGAGAAACCAGTTTCACATAGGTAGGTCGATGGAAACGGAAGAAGAGTTTTTTATGGCAATGTCTGAAAGCTTCGCCATTTGGTAGGCTGGTTGGTTTTGGTGTTTGCTGGGGCCTGTGCAACGTGGCTATCGGCCCAAGATTTACACGTGTGCAATTGTGCATTCAGACACGAGTAAGGTTGGTCAACAGAAGGACACGACTATATGCTTGTCAACAAGCCTCTCAGCTTTACAATTGATTGTCATTTCATGTGAGATTACAACATTATAAACAAACAAATATTTAAAATTTGTTTGTTTAAAATCGACCTGTAATGAAACATCGGTTGTTTTTGTCATCTCTAGTTTCGTTTGTTGGTGTAACCCGGATCGCGTCTGATTGCTTACTCAATACTCACCACTGGATTCGCTTTTAAGATACCTATAGGGCAGTGACATGACGTAGCATTATTGTCTATAACTCTATGGTAGAGTCAGTAACTGGATTAGCTGCAAGGAGCACTGGAGGGCGAAAAGAAGGTCGTCTTGCTGAAGCCAATGCTATTAGACTGGATTTCTTAAGCCTATAACGCGCGAATTTTGTTGTTGGAGAAAACAACGTTATTTTAAGCTTAAGAAATCCACTCTTAAGCACTGTCTTGACTAGAAGTGGCGTTTTTCCCCTTACATTTTAATCTAGTGCACCTTGTAGCTATTACCTTCAAATTGTATCTCGTAACCAATATGACGTCGCTTGACGCTGCTCTATAGTCGTACACATACAGCCAGGAGCCCACAAGTGATAACCTCCACGCGCGACAGTAGCACCAGGCGAGAAGCACGTGTTGGAACCATTTAATGCAACGGGTTACTTTAGCAATTGTAGTTTTTTTTAGCGGTGTTGTTCCTACAATAATAGTAGCATTACTTTCATCCATAGATTAAATTAGAAGGACGGGCATTTACCCGAATGTAAGACTAGCTGAAACTTTGATGATAATTCTACACTGAAAAAAAAAAGCGTCTTAAACTAAGATGTGAAATTTGCATCGGTTTTTAAGATGTTTTTGGCATCTTAAAGGCTGATGCTGTGGTAGGCATCATACATTCTGGTATCTTATAATGTGCCGATATCTCATTGACGATGACGCCTATTAAACTCAACCGTCCTATGTTTTTAATATTAGCTCTTCAAACCTGACAGCCTAGATGGTACATCTCAATCACAAGACTTCTTAGTCCTTATAACACGACTGTAGTCCAAAGAAGGTCAACACCGTGTTTAGGATAAGTTCAAAGAGAATGTGGATTCATGTTAGTCACCCCAGCCTAACTCAGCTTCTACAATCGTTATGGAAGTCAAGAGTTTGCTATTTTCGTTAATTCTGTAGATGTTTTAGCATTCGTTTATGTTATTCATAGGCTGTAGAAAGAATAAGACCATTTGATTTTTTTAAGAACGTGACTACAGTTCACTTAGGATTAGCACAAGAATTGGTTTCACTCGAAATAGGATAAATCAGAAGTAACGTATCAGAGAGTTTTGCTTTAGTGCTTGAAGAGGATGACAGCAAATGTCCACCGAAAATGTGCAAGATTAAGCCTATTACTTAATCATTTTGATTTGCTTGATTTCTTGGTAAGTATGACTGATGAACAGGCTCTAGTTTAAACTTTGGAATGTATTTCATGTTCAAATCACGTTGTGGGGGTGTGGGAATGCCTGTGCCATCCAACATCGTGGTCGCAAATTGGCGAACTGTTTTTAAATCTGGACTTTTAGCATGATAGTCGTCGCATTTTTTGCCCCGATAATCGAGAGCAGTTGTATGTATTTGCTATTGCATGCAGAGCAACGTGTATTAGCGCAACCGTTGCGTATTTGTATTTGTGGACACTCCTATTCGTATGATTTTTTTTACTACTTTCTTGTGTATTGCATCTGGTTATTGTAAAACATTCCATTTTCTTCTTTTTCTGTATTGGTAATTGTATTATTTTTAATAGTGGTGGTAGAGGTGACGATTAGACTGTGGGATTCTTTGCATTCACAGGCCTATGAAAGTTGTGATATCCACCCAAACCCAAAACTGGTATAAGAGAAGCCGCCAAGTTTCCAAAAAGGGTCGGCCTTTTAAAGTAGAGATCGCACCGAATAACACTTTAGACGTTCTTTAGACGTAGTAATCTTCTAGTTTTTATTTAACTTTCGAACTATTATTAGGTGCGATTAACTTGGTTAATAGGATTAACCTTGGCGGCTTTTCCCTGGTTGAATGATATCAATACTTTCAAAGGCCGACCCCTTTTGGAAACTTGGCGGCTTCTCTTATACCACTTTTGGTTTTGGGTGGATATGACAATAAGTGCGTTTTTCGTAAAAATTTGCTGATCACAATGATTATAGAACCACTACAATATCACAGTGCCAGAATCAAAATGACATGGTTGAGGGGCTTCAGGTGATGGTTTTTCAAACCTTGTCCTATTTGAAACGACTCCTGTAAACTTTCATTTTGGAACCAATTCTGAAGGCAGCAATGATTACTCTCAAAGGTTCATCTTTGTTGAAAGCACTAGGAAACGTTTTAACATTCTCTTGTTGTGCGTAGAGCAGCTGTTATCGATTTCTTAACGAAACTTACGTATGTATACATTTCTTTTTTCAAGACAGAATGTGGTTTACCTCCTGCATTTCTCTGATGAAAGTTTACCGCAGTCGTTTCTAGGTAACGAGCACAATGTCATAAAGTGGAATGGAAGAACGGTGGGTGAGGTTTAAAGAGAAGCTTGCTGCAACGATGTCGACTATTAAAAGGCACAAGCAAATTTCAAGAGTTCAAAGCTCTTAAATTCTTCAAATTACGGCAGATGTTTTCTCAATGGGTCAAAGAATAACGAACAATTTACCTTCACTAGATGATGCTTCATATATGAATTTCAGTCGTGTCATAAATTGTCCGAAGACCAATACGCTCAAAAACTTACTGATGCAAACCTACGTCTGTTGGAACCTCAATAATTTTGTGGCAAGTCGGAATAATTACAAAAGATCGTCTCCTGGTAGGCGATGAAACCACAAACACATAAGGCATGAACAGTATTTTAATTTTCGGAAAATGTATTTTTTCCTTGGTCACCTGACCAAAACAAACAATACAGTAATGTAAAATGAGCCCTTACACCACGTTATGTTATCTTTCAAACTTAATACTTAGAAAAATGATTGATATACAAGTTAGAAAAGCATGACCGGGTGAGATCAACCAACTATCGAACCTCCATGTTGGATTTGTCTAAGCCACTGACCTTTACAATGCGTTTGCAGGTAATGATTTAAAAATT
>JAHWFP010072151.1:31418-44477 GCA_023313725.1 Lithobius niger | reverse complement strand
GAATGTTTTGGTGTGTTGATATCACTCCTTTGAAGGGCCGAACTATTCGGAACTTGGCGGCCCCTTTTACCAGTTCTGGTTTTTGATATGATTTTATTAACAAAACCTATGTCAAACGTCCCATTGTGTAAACTTAATTTACTTTCTAAATCGGTAACATTTCAAGTATTAAAATTCATTACAATATGACACCTATTGTGAAAATTTAAAGTTGCTGCTTTAAAACTATCTTTAAAATCTGTAGTTTCGGTGGTACATTTTTGTTTGCTTGTGGAGATGGTTAGTTTCCATGTAAAATGTCGGACGCACCGACAAGGGCGCCCGCTGAACAGCAAAAAAAAAGGTGGGTGGGGACTTTTTCTGAGGACGTTTTTTTTGGGGGGGGGAAATTTTGGGGGGAAATTCCCTTATTTTCGTCTAATCGGTGTTACGGATCATCGAAAAAAGCAACGTTTTTGATTTTGTTTTTATAGATTTTCTTCATGATTATGTCTACCAAAAGGACAATAAGGCAAAGAAAAGGGGGAAAAAAAGGGGGGGGGGTTCAGCCTCGATGTATGGACGCCTTTGTGCACCGACTTCCGACACAACCATCTCCAACATTACGTAATCTCTTTTGAACTATCTCCATCAATCGACAAATCAAACAAATCCTCGAATACCAAATTCAAAGCCAATAAAACACTATACGCAAAAGTAAACGTTTTTTTCCTTTCCGCCTTACATTGTTGGACTACTCCGTGCACTACATCATTATTGGAGTCGCGTGCTTCTTCATTGTCAGGCAAAGATGCGGACATCGGTAGATAAAAAAGAGTTATCGCCTGCTTCCCTCGTGCAAAGAACTAACAATCGCTCGGGTCTACGGCCCCCGACATTGTTAGTTCTCAGCACTCGGGAATCAGGCGATAACCTATACAGCCAGGCACAGAACCCATTCGCTTTCATGCAAAAATCGAATGGGTTCTGAACGTGGCAATACTTCCTGACTCATTCCTGACTCTAAGCAGGTGAGCAATACATACGTCAATTACGGAAGTTTTCATACGATCCACATTTTAAGCTTCCAATACTTCAGGGTTATAAGCATTGGTAAGCCTAAGCACCTTCATGTCTATAAAATATGTTTTTATATCATTAACGTTATGTTGTATTAATGTCTTACCGGCTGTTGTACGGCAAATTCCTAGAATAAGTAGTGATAATAATGACGGCACCATTTCGTTGAAACTTAAACTTAAACTAGTTTCTTAACTTGTCAATGCTTTTTTCTTGCCGTAATCTAATCTTGTGGTTAAAGGTTGACCTACTGAAATGTTATCGTCTAGTGAGCCTATTAGTGGATGAAAGCAGAGACTCGAACTAGCCCATGACACTTATGTACAGCAGATTACAGCTGCAGCTTGCATGTCAAAACATATTCCGAATTAAAGTGGCACTATCACCGATTGAAAGTAGGCAGAATCTGGCAACATCTAGCGTATCCAGTAGTACTATCTAGCACTTGCTTGCAACAAGCGAAGGAAGGCACAATGTCATTTCTTTTTACGAAACAAACGAGACATGAGCCTTCTTACATTATTGAGTGAAAATTTGGTACGTCCTCGTGCATTTGGGAGCAAGCTATACAGGTTAACAATATCATTGCCGCTAGGTGGTACCAAGGTATATGCGAACGGTTTTCAATTGGTGATAGTGCCACTTACACTGAACAAATAAAACGGCTTCGCCTTTCGAAAAATAGCACTCGCACTCATATCCCCACGAAACGCACAACTGTGAATGTACACAAATGAAAAATAGAATAAGAGCTCACTCGAGCGAAATGAACTGTAGTTTGAACTCCAATTCCAGGGAACAAGGATAGTTTTTAATCACTGTGTGGTAACATCTGAAAGTGAACGTAATTTCTGTTTCAAATGTGTGTTTGTTCGTCGGTTTCTGTTTTAGTTCGATTTCGTGTGAGTAATTATGTCTATATTTTTTTTTTTTGTATTTTAATTTTTTTACATTTTTTTTACTGTCCGGCGTTAGTTTTGCAAGTGCTAGTGAGTTTAAGTTTTAGTTCTTGTTCTTTTTATATATGTTTGTATTTCGCATACATATCTTTGATTTGTTGCAATCCTTTTGTTCCTTGGAATTGGAGTCCAAATTATAGCTTCTTTCGTTTGAGTGGACGAAAGAAGCCGTTATTTATTTATGTACCTTCACAGCTGTGATTTCCATGGTGACAAAAAGCAGAAAGTTAAAAAGCACTTTAGTTATTAAAAACACATACAGATTAGCCATTAAGTGCTGGTGAAACAACGAAATCACGACGTTTCGGTTCCAAGGTCGGAACCGTTTTCAGGTGAAGGGTTTAAAACATGTCAAACAACTTAAAAATAAAGTTTTAAGTTGTTTGACATGTTTTAAATCCTTCACCTGAAGACGGTTCCGACCTTGGAACCGAAACGTCGTGATTTCGTTGTTTCACTAGCACTTAATGGCTACTCTGTATGTGTTTTGAATTTCCATGGTGATACAAGCATAATGCTTTTTTTTTTCTAAACTATGAAGACGGTTTTTGTTCAGTTAAATTGTGGACTTTTGTTGCTTCCTTTGTATTGAAACTGGTACGGTGTGAATTATCATTGTATATTCTCCGCTCAATTTTATTTGTAAAAAAAAAGGGGGAGGCATTAGAAATACATTATTATCTCCACGTTCCATACATGATTTTTATCCCATGTCTATTACTTAAGGGGAATAAAATAGCGTGTGTCTTGCTTTAGCGAGTGTCAGCTCGATTCGTAGTCGATACATACTTGATTATGCAATGTTGCAGGCAGTTATTTATTTATTTATTTTATCTCAGCAGAGTCTAAATGGCCACAAGCCGTACACTCTACACTACAACTAAAATTAAACTTAAAACTAAACTACCCTAAACATCTTACACCCAGTACAGCACCATCAACCAACAACCAACACTACACAGTTTCGAAGAACCTGGGAGCAGAATGAAGTTTCTCAACCCATCCCACCAACTTACACAACCACGCCCTGGAGCCCAACACGTCCCGAGACACAACCTCAATAAACCCACCTACACACCCCCTACAGACCAACCTCCCGACGTTAGGAACGGCACATAGAGGACCGGCTATCTGCCTAGGAAACCTGACCTGTAGCCGTGCAAAAAACGAAGGACTTAATATACAAACTTAATACAAGGGTGTATCACGAAATCCGTTACAGTGCCATAACTAGAGAAGTAATGAAGATAGCTTAATGAAGTAAAAAATTGACTGACAAATTCGCATGTGATCAATCCACCGCGGATCTGTTCAACTTTGTAGGGTCGCCCCAAGGGGGGGGGGGGGGGGGCCAACGGGGCGTTGCTAAGAAATTACAATGGGAAGGGGGGTCGAGTGATACGTCATTTAAAAGGTCTTGTTAAACCAAGCAACTTCTGAAGGAAAAGTTTTTTAGTATTGTTAACCAGTGAAGGGGGGGCAGCCAAAATAAATAGGCAACAATGGAGTGGAAAACCTTTTTACACATTCAATCCCCCCCCCCCCCCCCAGGATATAAGACCCGTCGAGGGTAAAAAAAAAAAACAGAAAACAAGGACCACTGGATAAGCTGCATTCTTTTTAGGAATAGTTAAGACTAGCACGAAACCTGTTGCACTGCCGTAATTAAATAAAGGGTTCGCCACAATGGGGCAAAAGGGCGTTTTTTAAAAAATTCCAATGCAAATAGGGCAACTCACCTGGCAACGTACACTGCAGACTTCTGCTATTGCTTATGTTAAATAAACTACATCGCACACTTAGTCTTAAAAGAAACCAAACCGGCAATTGAATAAACGCGCGGGGGGGGGGGGGGGGAGCGAGTTGGTGTGTTCCCTGACTACGTATCTCGACAGTCAGCTTTACTGGCTCATTATTTGAACCCTCCACGGACCTTTTAAAATAATTTGGACTGGGATGAAATCGACTAGTATTACCCCTCTGCATCTACAGGTTGTACATAAAAATTTTAAAAATCGTAATGTTAAAAAAAGACATACGAATTACAACATCTTCATTTTTTCTCGAGTTATGGCAGTGTCAGAGAATTCATGTTACACATGTACTAAAAACCTTAATAATCTCTGCAGAAAATGTAGCTTGGCCACAGTGAAATTTCCTATGGGTCGTACAAGCGTCCGTCTCCCCCCTTTCCCCGAAGGGGGGGGTGGGGGGGGGGGGGGCATCGGCAAACTCATGGAGACTCGTTGTGTGACATTCTTATTTTGAAGCTCTTAAAATCTGCACAATAAATTCCGTGAGAATTAGGCTAAAACTTGCATCCAATTGAATGATGTAAAAAGATTTTGCACTCCATTGTTGCCTTTTTTGTTTGGCTGCCCCCCTTCACTGGTTGACAATATTAAAAAACTTTTTATTCAGAAGTTGCTTGGTTTGACAAGACCTTTTAAATGACGTATCACTCGACCCCCCTTCCCATTTGAAATTTCTTAGAAATGCCCCTTTGCCCCCCCCCCCTGAAACTCCCCTTGGGCCGACTCCACAGAGTTGAACAGATCGGCAGTGGATTGGTCACATGCGAATTTGTCACTCAATTTTTTACTGCATTAAGCTATCTTCATTACTTCTCGAGTTATGGCACTGTAACGGGGTGTCGTGATACACCTTGTATACAAGTTCACCACAGTAACTGCGGTAGGACAACGGAAGGGCTGTGAACCTCTGATACCGAGCCTAATTTAAATGAAAGTGGAGATTGTGATCACAAAGACAAAGGGGAGAGAACAAATACCAGACAGTCATGAGAGGGGGTGCTTTAAAAATGGCTCAAGATTCTCCTGTCTTAGCCTACGACAAAAACCCTGAACTGTGGGTTGGTTTACAGTAGACGCGCTAAGTGAATTCCATACATTCACCACGTGTACCGAAAAGAAGTGTCGGCAGCAGTCCAGGCGCGATCCCTGTGCCACCAACTTCCAACCATGACCGCGTGTACGTGCTGCGTCAGGTGACAAATCAAAAAACAGGGGGGCAAACAGCAGTAACGCCATGTAGAATCTTAAAAGTTAATGTTAGATCGTATCAAGGAGTTCGAGGCCAGTAGCCATTAGACACGCAGAATAATTCAAGTCTCGTAGGCCTGCAATGCCTTAAGTGAATTTACGTTGTACATTCTCAAGGTGGTCAATGTTCTTAATTAAATAGGGAGACCACACTGGGGTGGCGCATTCCAAAAGTGGTCTGACAAACACCTTAAAGGCCCAAACTTTTAGTCTGCAAGTTTCTAGAAGTAAAGCATTTATTTACCAAGGCTGAGCGTCTATATGCCAGCGCACAAATCTTTTCACAATGCAGTGACGATTTTAAATCAGAGGTGAACCACACACTAAGGTCACATACCTCCCTAACAGCAGGCATAGTGCATTGATCAAGACAATACTGTGAGCACCCATTTTGGTTGCTCACATGGAACAAGAAACATTTTGCGGTGGAGATTGGTAATTGCCAAGATTTAGACCACTCGGATACCTTTTGAATCTCGCAGTTAAGATTCAAAGATATTGTTGGGCCGAAATTTTCAGTACCAATTTTAAGGTCACCTGGTGCACAGAATGATGACGCGCCACAGTGTGTGGGGGAACACCTAACACTTGGCGCAAGAGGTTGTCCGCCCCACGAAGGAGGAAGCATCGCCCGTCAGCCAACAAGGGAAAATCGAGAAAGCAGTGCCTGACGGTCTCGGGACTCTTCTCACAAAGACAGGTTGGGGTACGCGACCACCCAAGACGCACGAAGCTGGACATGCCCAGTCCGCTACCTGGAAATCAAGCCAGAGTCGTGATACAACAGGCCACCCAAGGCTTTAGGCACAGCCACAGAGGCATGTATATCAAACAGAGCATGGCCAGTGGACCTGCCAGCCCACCTGTCAGCCCAAACTGCACCAAAAATCCTGGATACCACAGGGCGCAGGTCCCTGGGGCTCACAGGAATGGTCACCACATTACACCTTTCATCATAGCCACGCCTAGCAAGCGCAGGCAGTTGTATTCGCGGAAAACAATCGAGGAAAATAATTTGGAAAAGATTCAACTGGCTTCCCGAAGCCCACGTTGAACAACTAAAATAGTCGTTCAGTCATGTCGGCCATCCAATTTAGACTCAGCATCCAACGGATTAAAGCTGAAAGATTTATGCGAAAACCCGAATCGTTTCCTTTTGGTTCTCAATAACGAATATAACCTTTTATTTCGTGGACGACAACATTACTTTTCCCTCGCCCAAGTATCGTTGCGACTTTGCTGCAATTTGGTGTGTCTGTCTGTTTGTTGTACCATTGTTAACCCAGTTTGGGTTAGGCTCCCTAAAAAAACTATATCATCGTTCTGGGCAGAAAGCCCAGTTTAGGTGAGTGCTCCCTAAAGACGAAAACAAACAAACAAATTTCGGGTTGGGGGAAG
Source organism: Lithobius niger (assembly GCA_023313725.1). Classification (NCBI taxonomy): domain Eukaryota; kingdom Metazoa; phylum Arthropoda; class Chilopoda; order Lithobiomorpha; family Lithobiidae; genus Lithobius; species Lithobius niger. The sequence goes on along the minus strand of JAHWFP010072151.1, from coordinate 37,999 downwards.
TGGTCAGGTGGATCGGCGGGTAGCACGACCGTCTCTTGTTCCAGAGCTCCAGTATTCGTATCTGATGGTATTTCTATTCCATGGGATGTTCAATCATTTCGATGCGATGGGTTTTCGATCTGACGGGAGGTCACCCTCCAGGTTCGATCCTGGCCTCAGTAACTCCCCTGGCATTTTCGGGACGAGACGGTCCCTGTGGTGTCTCATACTCACTATATATATAATCAAGGGTAATATGGATTTTCCATATTACCCTTGATATAATATATAATTTCATCTATATATATTGCTTGAATTTAGAATTTCATATTATATAAAAATATGAAATTATAAATTCAAGCAACTGAATGCGCATTTGATCAGATCCAGACCCTGTTACAAGAAATCTCAGAGAAAAATTGATTTGTGGCAACAAAGACGAACTTGCCTTTTTAAGGCCAGACATATCACATTAAAAAAAGTTGTAGATGAGTGTAATGCAGCGGAATTGTCACGAAAGCATGCTGCCTACATTACTAAGAGCAGTTCAAGTGACATGCAAGTTTAGAAGCTCTAAAATCATCCAACAGAAAAAGCCACATGAAATTTCATCAACCTGCAGGCAAGTTTAAAACTTCGAGGCAAGAACCTGAAGCACAGCATGGAGATGCCAAAAATGTCTATAAACACCCATGTCAGAGATGCGCAAGATTCCACGAACGCGGTAACTGCCCTGCAATGGTTCCCAATGTAACAACTGTGGAAAATTTAACCATTAGTCGACTGTGTGCAAATCCAACCAGCCTCCTCAAAGAATTTCAAGGCCCTCGAATTTGGGTTCCAGAACACTTTAAACACTGGAAGCAGAAGAAAGCGATAGTGACTCTGTTTCCCTTGGAGAACTTGTTATTAGTGATGCCCACTTTCATCAAAACAGTTTAAATGAATGGTTTGAAATTATAACTGCCAATGAAAACAAGGTTAATTGCAAACTAGATTGTGGTGCTCAGGTTAATGTCATGCCAAAATGTGAGCTGCTGCAGTGGTCTATTAAGCAAAAGTTAAGAAAACGACATTTCAGGCTAAAACCTATTCAACCTTAAAATGATTGGTTCCTGTATTCTAGTATGTAAAGTTGAAGGAGTACAGCCAGTTAATATTTCATTTATAGTTCTGGATGTAGACGCTAAACCCATACTTGGACTTGAAGCTTGTGTAGACTTAAATCTAATCAGACTCATTCCAAAGGTTGAGAGGTCACAAATTTCTTCCAACGTGCATAATGTGCAACCTGATTCAGGTTCATCTTTCAAAAGAAGTTTAAATAGTGTAACTAAAACTCGGCCTACCCCACCCTAGATTCTCTAATCAACGAGTTTAAACAAGTTTTTGAACGTATTGGTTGTTTGCCTGGTGAATATCACATAACCTGAAAAGATGATGCAATTCCACAGGTTGGTGCACCAAGGTTCCTGTGGAAATTCAGGAAGAACTCAAAACCCAGTTTAAGCAAATGATTGATGATGGTATCATAACACCAGTTGAAGAGCCTTCAGACTGGGTGAATAATTTGCTTGTAACACGTAAGCCGAATGATAAGTTAGAGTCTGCCTTGATTCTAAACCGTTAAACAAGGCTATCAAATGAAATCATTATCACATACCAACTCAAACAGAATTGTTTTCGCATCTACAAGACTGTAAAATATTTTCACGGTTTGATGCCAGATCAGGGTTTTGGCAAGTAAAGTTAGACAACGAGAGTTCTAAATTAATAACACTGTATGGTAGATTTAGATACTTAAGGATGTCTTTTGGCCTAAATTCTGTGCCAGAAGCCTTTCAAATGGTAATTGATAAAGTATTTTCTGATGTGAATCTATTATATCATATTTTGATGATATTCTCGTGGGAACGTCAAATGTACAGGAACACTGTGTTCATTCATGTAAAATGTTGGAAGCAGCACGTAAAGGTAATCCTTAAAACTCAATAGTGAAGAGGTCCGGTTGAAAGCTCCATTATTTGGGACTTGTACTTACAGCAGAAGGGATTCAAGCTGATCCTACAAAGCTGCAGGCAATTACAAATTACCCTTTGGAAGCTAGAGATGATTTTACACGTTTTCTTAGTTTGGCAACATACTTGTTGAAATTTGAACCGAATTTCTCACAGAAAACTGCTTCATTAAGACAACTGTTAAAAAAAATGTATTGTTTGTATGGGATGCAAATGCTCAAAAGAAGCATTTACTCAACCTCCAGTTCTTAAATACTATGACAGAGAGTTGCCAATTGTATTGTCCGTTGACGCAAGTTGACATGGTTTAGGTTCGGTATTGTTGCAAAATGAAATGCCAGTTGCATACGCATAAGTGTCTTTAAACGAAACTCAAAGTAAGCCTTATTCACAAATAGAACTATTGGCCATTACATTTGTTTTAGAAAAGTTTCATTATTACGTTTACGGACATCAAGTAGAGATCCAAACGGATGACAAATAATTTTCAGGACTAGTTGATAAGCATTATCATAAGGTTTGGCTCGTTTGCAGAGAATGTTGATATGACTGCAACTCTACAATGTTTCTTTGACAAATGTGCCTGGAAAACTGTTAGCTGTTGTTGATGCCTTATTCAGAGTACCTGATCCAGGTGCCTTCTCGCACAAAGACCATGAAGGACCAATGAAGGTACAGTGTGTTTAGTTGTTAAGGTTTCCAAAACTAAACTAGATCAAATTAAAGATGAAGTCAGTGACAATGCCAAGAGTGGGCCAGGATGGGCCATGACCCCCCACCAGAAAATATCATAATAAAAAAAAAACTTGCAGGCTAAACTTGAATTCAAATGAATAAATAGAGCTTTTATTTTTTTTTATTTCATTTATATACAGGGTGGTCTAAAAGTCTGGTCACACACAAGTAACTGCCGATACGTTAATTCTGAAGACATAATAGTAATGTAAGTTAGACATGAGGAAGCCAATGAAGATATTTTCAATGACCTTGAAAACAGCATTCAAGGTCATCAGCATTATATTTTCCAAATGGCGCAAGATACAGCACAAAAGTTAATTACAAAGTTGTACGCGAGCGTCAAACATGACAAACTATGAAAATAGATTGAAATTGATCGTAATTGCATAATTGCAGTAGTTATGAGGAAAACAAAATAGCAACAAAGTCTTCCCTGAACGTTTTAACTGCCATGCATGCCCAGCTTCATGTTGTATTAATCATATCAAAAACCAAATCTGGTAAAAGGGGCCGCCAAGTTCCGAATGGTTCGGCCCTTCAAAGGAGTGATATCAACACACCAAAACATTCGTCAAGTTAATCGCACCGCTTAATAGTTCGAAGGTTAAATGAAAACTGGAACATTGCTACTTTCGGAAGTATTATTCGGTGCGAATAAGTTGGCGAATGTTTTGGTGTGTTGATATCACTCCTTTGAAGGGCCGAACCATGCGGAACTTGGCGGCCCCTTTTACCAGTTTTGGTTTTTGATATGATATCACTCCTTTTTTTAAATTGTGTATTGGCTCAACTCCACTACTGTGCAGATGTGTACTATAAAGTGCCACATCAACAACAAAATGGTTTTTAACAATTTGCTACTACCTTGTGCCTATAGGCCGAACCATTCTCAATTTAGCAACCCTCTTTATGGGTTTACAGTAGTCCTTTGATTTAAATTGTGTTGGAGCAACTCAAATTTAAAGTAGTGCAAGGCCGAGAAAAAATTCGCTTTACTCACCCCCTTCCCACCGGAAAAAAAAATTAAAAATAATGAGCCAAATTTTAAAATTTTCTTTGTATAATTCATGAAAAAGGGTAATAAAATAGGCTATAGTAACAAATTGCTGGTACCGATACCATGCCGAAATTTTCTGAATTCACTTCGCATTAGCAGCATAGGGGCCCCACATTTTTTCTTGCAGGGGGCCCCAAAATTGTCAGCTACGATACTGGGGAAGCGTTAAACATGTTTAAATTCCTGGTTAAATTTAATTTTGAATTGGTAGGCATTCAAATTAAAACTATGTAGGCTACTAGTAAAGGTCTGGGCTTAGCAGATAAGTAACTTACTGTAATCTCAAGTGGCTTCGAGCTTAATTTCAAAAATTTAGGTCGAATTGTAGTGGTTAATTTAATTATCGTTAGTATAGGCTTATGCCTGAGACATGTAAAGTAGTTAAAATACCTGTAGTAGATACAAACACAGTTAATGCCAATGTAACTGTTCATTCAAGTGTAAGTGATAATTCTGAATCTGATTCCAAAATGGTAGGAAATTCGCAGGATTGTATACTGAGTTTGATTCAGCAGTTGACACGTCGGAAAAGTAACACGAATAAGTTATTTTTCCCACGCTAAGAAAGTAGCCCCAGCCGACCAGATTGATGTTTTGATGGCATCAGTGGGTTTGAAAAGTTTGACAGGATAATGAATATAATTTCACCTGGGTTACCCAACTAAATGACATACGATGTTTTAGTTAAAACTATTCTGGACGATGTTGAACCTTTGCCTTCGGTTGTATCAGAGCGAGTTAAGTTCTTTAGGAGAACTCAGAAAGCAGATGAAAGTATAAACGATTATATCGCTGCATTAAAAATACCCACTAAGTACTGTGATTTTAACAAGATGGGGAGATGTTTAGAGATAGGCTAATAGGGGGTTCATTCGGAACGAATACAGCACGAGCTGTTAAAACAAACTCTAGACTTAAAAGCAACAACTTCCCTGGCCTTATCATTTGAGTCAGCCGAGTTGAATCAAGCTGAAATACGCTCAGCCTCAAGGACAGTAAATTATATCGCAAAGAAATCTAATAAGGCTCAACTTAGAACTAAACCCTCAAAGGATTTAACATGTTTTTTGCTGCAGATGCACAGGACATTTGAAATCTAAATGTAAATATAAGGATTATGTTTGTGGCCAATGCCACACCTCGGGACACCTAAACGTAGTCTGTAGGAAAGCTAGTAACAGTAACAAGTTCTCTAAAACTGTAGAACTCTCTAAATACAGTCAGAGTTCAAACTATAGACCTCAGGCTAAACCTAGACAAAAATAGTTATCATAAAAAGGTGCACAGAGTAGTCCAAGAAATCGACAGTGAATCAGAGTTAGAGTTTAGTAATTCTGAATCCGGTTTGGATAATGAGTATGAGTCTGAAGACGACTATTACTTGCAAAACAACACCGTAGGAATCCGTAACGCACTTGTCTAAAGTTCAATTCCTTTGTCAACTAATAAGATAGTTAATTAGTTATAGTTATAAATTCCATGAAAATCCATAATTGGATGTTGCCAGTCTGCATTAATGGGGTTGAACTCCAAATGGAACTCGACTCCGGGGCAGATGCTACAATAATTTCCATTGAGTGGCATAGAAAATATTTTTCTGACTGTCCATTATAGCACAGTCAGTATTCTATCCACTCATACCCTGAAGGAGAGGAGCGGACTATATACACAGTTAACCTTGAAGTTACTATTAAGGGCCAAACTGAAAACTTGACTGCATTGGTTTCAAAACCGTATAAACCAGCCTTACTGGGAAAAGATTGGCTATCAATCTTTAGGGTAGACATGAATCCTCATTACGACTTACAAACTAAAGTAAAGAGTATCAAAACGATTAAAGCTAATATTTCACCTGAAGATACTGCTGACATTGTTAAGGGTTTTCCAGAATTATTTAGTCCAGGTATGGGAAAGTTCAGGGGGCATAAGGCTAAGATTCAGCATAAAGCAGACGCAAAACCTATGTATTGCCGAGTCCGCCCCGTTCCTTTGGCTCTTAAAGAAAAAGTAAACCAGAAGATCAGGCGCCTAGTGAGCCTTGGAATCGCGGAACCTGTGGAAACCTCAGAATGGGCGACCCCTATAGTCGTGGTGCGTAAACTAGGGGGAGAAATGTGTATAATTGGAGATTACAAAACCACTGTAATTCCCCAGTTAGAGGTCGACCATTATCTGGTTCCCACGGCTGCCGAATTATTCAGTGAACTTGCAGGGCATGACACCTTTAGTATTATCGATCTTAGGGATGCTTTTTTACAAGTTGAGCTGGACCCTGAATCACAAGCTGCTTTGACGATTAACACCCCCTGGGACTTTTTCGGTGGTTACATGTACCTCTAGGCCTTGCATCTAGTCCTGAAATTTTCCAGAAGGTCATGACCAGTAAAATAACCAGTAAAATCCCTAAATGTGTGCCATTTTACAATGATATTCTCGTAAGTGGAAAAGGGGCAAAGCATAACGAATCCTTAAACAAGCTTTTGACTGCTTTGCAAGATGCAGGGGCCAGGCTTGGGATCGATAAGTGTAATCTGTCGCGCCCTGAACTGAAATACTTTGGGTACATGATTAATGCGGAGGGCCTGCACACCCTTCCTGAGGTTATTGAATCTGTTACAAAAGCACCAAATCCAACTTGCATTCCTGAGCTACAAAGCTTCCTTGGATTTGTTAACCATTACTCTAAATATCTGCCAAACCTGGCTCATATTCTGGCTGCAATCACCTGGTTGTTAATCCCTAAAGTTAATTGGTCATGGGGGACAGAATGAACAGGCTTTCAACAAAGT
>JAHWFP010072151.1:0-31408 GCA_023313725.1 Lithobius niger | reverse complement strand
ACATGCCAAGCCATAACATCAACTACCACTGAACACCCGTCAATACAGCAGGGGTACAGTCATTTCGACAGGGAAGCACTCAGCGTGGCTTGGGGAGTAGCGGTTTCATGAATATGTTTACGGCCAGAAGTTCATATGGCCAGAAGGCTGTCTGACCAGAAGGCTTTATTATGGATTTATGGTCCTAAAATGGGTATACAACAGATGGCTGCTGCCCGCGTACAGCGTTGGGCCGTAATGCTTAATGCTTACACCTACAACTTTCAACATATACCTAGGAAGGAGAATCTCACAGTAGATGCACTGCCCAGGCTTCTCCTCCTAACACTGAGGAGTTTGAGGAAGCTGAGGCTCAGTACCACGTTTTAGCTTTGGAAACCAGGTCAAATTTAGCTGTGCTAAATGAGACCCTAGTATTAGAAAGTAAGAAAGATAAAATTATTTCTAAGGTGCATCGATACGTAAACCACGGTTGGCCTGCTGCCTGTGATAGCCCTGACATGCAGCCATACTTCACACGCCGCAACGAAATCTCTGTTGAATCTTCTACTTTGTTCTGGGGTTTTCAAATCATGGCGCCGACAGCCTTGCAAAAACAAATATTGAAGGATTTACATTCTTCCCACCTTGGAATTATTAAGCTTAAGGGCTTGGTGAGAGCAGAAGTGTGGTGGCCTTCAATAGACAGCGATATGGACTGTAAAGTTAAATCATCTAACAACTGTTAAGAGTTTAAAGATACTCAAACTGCAGAACCCAAGCACACCTGGAAGTATCCATTAAAAGCAAACGCGAGATTCCATACTGATTTCCTCGGGCCGTTGGATAATTACATGTTTTTGTTAATGGTAGATGCTTATAACAAAATACCGTTCGTACACAAAATGAAAACTACAACATCCGCAAAAGTTATAAATATATTTAATAACCACATTGCCGAATACGGACTAATGGATTCGTTAATAACCAACAACGGGGCCCATTGGATGTTACAAGAGTTTCAATCTTGGCTCAAATTAAATGGAAGCCGTCACCTAACCGGGCCTAGTTTCACCCCGTGGGTGAATGGCCTCGCAGAAATTTATGTCCGTAATTTTAAACGCATTTACAAGGCTGCGCGTTGGGATGCTTCTAAAATCCAAGAACGCATAAATACGTATTTATTGTCATCACGTATTACACTGAGTTCCATTACACAAGCTACTTCTGGCCGACTTTATTTTAATCAAGAGTTAAAATCTCGTTTGGATTTGTTGTATCCAGATCTAGTTGCTATCATAAAGCGAAACCAACAAAAACAAATCCAAAGCACGCAATATCGCACGTTGCTAAAATATCAAGTCAACAATAAAGTATGGTTTCGTAACTTCAGTAAAACGACCAACAAGCGATGGTTCCAAGGTAGTACTGTTAAAATATTAGGCCATCAAATAAATGTAGTACTTATGGAAGACAATACTGAAGTATGTAAACACTGAAGTCACCTTCGTGCTAGATTGCCTGAAGATTGCGTTGATGAACCGATTAATTCGTTTAATCCAGCGTCAAAAACCGTAGGTTCTAGCACGAATACTTGGGAGGATAATTTCCAACAATGCCCTAAAACCAAAAACCGTGTTTCTTTGGATGGCAAGCATCACGATCATGATCAGGTGACTGATCAGGTTATTGCAAAGTCAAAACGTGCCTCAATGGGTCAATCATGAAGTTCTACTGTTGCTATGCTGGTTTTAACACCAATCAAACCAGTTAAGCAAAAATCACCTGCGATTTACGTAAACTGTCACCAGGTGTTAGTACGCCACCGAGCATACCACCCGAATTTGACTTAGTGGATCAAGCCAAGTACGTCAGTGATTCCGTCATGTCTCATTCAAACAGCGGTTCTCAGCGAAAAATTTGCGAGACAGTTGACGTAAAACCTCCTAGAGTTATAAGATCGTCTCCACCAAAAGCGGTGTCAGAGCCCACTGAGTTGAAAATCAAAAAGCGTAAAGCAGTTAAGTCTCCTCCACAAGTCGGGGAAACGCTACAGCCTCACACAGTATCAGGTCGTCCAAAATTTTATAAAAGAGCTCCAGACAAGCTCAATATTTAGCAAATAAACAAATTACATTCTCACTGTTAGCTAACGTCGTTGTAAAAACTGTTAGTATCCATTATTCGTCAGCTCAACGGAGAGCTGCAATTTTAAAAACGTAGCGATAGGCTCGCGAAGTGTATTGTCTCTTGTTATTTGTTCATGGAAAAGACCATGTGATTTTAAATTGTGCCATGTTGGCAACATGTTTGTTGCGTGTGAAGAAAACAAATTTTCCGGTTTTAATGTGTATATTTTCTTTTATTTTCATGTGAATACTTCACGTGAAAAACGATGTCGGCACAAAAATGTCGAAGGAGCATTAAATTCAGCTGTGTGGCATAGATAACCTCTAATACCGCTGCAGTCACTGCAATAATGATGTTGCTCAGAGAATACTAAAAACATTCGTAACATAACTTCACTGCGAATATTCAGCATCTCCCACCTAAAGAAAAAAAAGAAAACACACCCATTATAAAACTATAACCAGATGTCAGGATACTACTTCGTTCTCAAGTATTCCTTCCAGCTCCCAGCATACATTACAATAATGTTAGGCTAAAAATACTAAAAATTGCCAAGATCTTATAGGCAGTTATTACTGAAGCAAGAGTCCTTCAATGGTAGAACCCTAGTAACACTTAGTTTGACTCAATGTGAAAGATTGCTTGCAAATTTGTTAGATGCGAATTTCTAGTAACAGACTATTTTGTAAACGGTTAGGTACCCTTACGATTTAAAGTTCTTAGGCAGAGTTCTCATAGGGTAATCAATCCATGTGAAAAAACTACGAAACCCAGAACTAATTGTAATAGAAGTAAACTTTGCTGTTGCTGACTCAGAAAGACCTGCTGAACAACAAACTAAAAGTCTGGAAAAAGTGGCGGAAGAGGTCTAAAATGGCTGCCATCTTGGAAAAATGGACGGCATCTTGTGAAAAAAATGGCTTTTGTTTGTTGTTTTTCGCACATATCTCGTTACTTGTCTCTCCTATGACAAAATTAGTTCTGAACAACTAAAAGTAGATAAAATTTCTTCCAAAAATTGTACTATTTACTTTTTCTCTTGGAACAACGGTTTGGTTGATATTAGCTGTGCTTCTTAGAGTTCGTCTGCCCACGATAATTTTTCAGCAAATGGACAGGGGACAGGGAAGGGCTAAGAATGTCAAAATGTTACAATGATGCAACCTGTAACAATGGTGCAACAAAGTGGCGAGGTGCACAAGATTGGATAAGAAATCACTCGAACAAGATGCAGGGGAAGTAACATTGTCGTTGCATCTTGTTTGAGTTAGAATTGTGTAGCATTATGTAGTACAGTATGTTACAGTATGCTGCAATGCGATACAACGACATACCATGCGATTTTGTAACTTTTGTGTTTTTATGCTTGTGTGCTTTTGTGCTTTGTACTTAGATTTAGAGAGGGCACGTGGCCGTGGGCCGAGGCCCCAATAAAATATAAATGAATTGAGTTAGCTTTGTCAGGCCAGGGTCCTAATAAACACATCAATACTGACAACTCATTGAGGAGAGCCAAAATGAAATGGTCTTGGGTTTCGCTTAAATTTTCAAGTATTAAACCATAAGGTACGACTCAAGATTAGGCGGCCGACATAACTGAATGACTTATTACGGGCTTTGGGAATCCAGTTAAATTGTTTCCACAATTGTTTGCCACGATACACATCTGCCTGCAACAATGCAGAGTGAACTACCCATCGAGATGACACATCCTAAATCTCTACACACGCCCATGTGTTGCCATCAAATAAACACATAGGACAAAGCTCGGGTGGACCTGAACATAAATACGCATTTCTAATTTTCCGTTTTTTCTCAAACAAAATTGGATGGACAGTGGACGTACCGTAGACGCGATAGATCAGACGATAGCAATTACAATCAAAAGGAAGCGAAAAAAGCCAACAAATCTTTATTAATAAAATCGATATGTCGCGTAGGACGGACGGCAACGAGACGGCCACAAGACGGCCGCCACAATACGGCCGCAAGTAATGGATACAGCACATATCCGTTTTCATTGTCGGTCGCTCGCCCTTAAGACGGCCGTATTGTAGCAAGTAATGGATACGTGCAAGTAATGGATAGAGCACGTATCCGTTTTCATTGTCGGCCGCTCGCCCTTAACACGGCAGCCACAATACGGCCGCAAGTAATTGATAGAGCACATATCCGTTTTCATTGTCGGTCGCTCGCCCTTAAGACGACCGCCACAAGACGGCCGCAAGTAATTGATAGAGCGCATATCCGTTTTCATTGTCGGTCGCTCGCCCTTAAGACGGCCGCCACAAGACGGCCGCAAGTAATTGATAGAGCACATATCCGTTTTCATTGTCGGTCGCTCGCCCTTTTTCTTTGCTACCGTGGGAAGAATGAGCCCGCTCGCCCTCTTACTGATTGTTGAAGCTTCGTTTATTTAATCCTCCCTTACAATGTTTGTATTTCCGGTGTACAAAGGCGTATTTATTATTTCACATGCACAAAGGCGTATTTATTTATTTCACATGTACAAACGCGTATTCCAACCATTTTTGCAGGATAGAATCATATGTAATGTAAGTGTATGGACTCCGGAACAAGGGATACGCTGAATGAAACAAACGAAAAACACCGTCTGCTAGCCAGGGTACGCAAAAACACATAGACGGGATACACGCATTTCGTAACAAACACATGAGCAAGGAAATCGTCCCAGTATTTTTAACGATGCATCAAACACCACCCGTGCGTAGCACGGGCTTCCGCTAGTTAAATGAATAAAAAACAGTTTTGCCATTTAGAAAAAAAGCATTAGCGCTTGTATCCCCATACTCACAGCTGGGAAATTATACGAATAAAAACGGATTAGAGTTCACTCGAACGAAACGAACTATAATTTTGAACTCCAATTCCAGGGAACAAGAATTGTGACATGCCAGTCTCCATGCACAAGATGTATGTACATTGTCGTGTCGTCACTTGTGGCACGACTGGTTAGCCTAAATCCCTAGCTGTTAACCTTCCCCATTGTAGCTAGGGATACTAACCACACTCACCATAGCCTAGTAGTGTGCCATACTTATAGCCATAGCATTGCCATACATTGCTATGCTGTATTACCACATGGTTATTGCCATCCGTTAACAGTGTGACTACGGTAGCAGCCCTGTTCTTAATTAAAACATGTCCACAATTTGCTAGTCTACGAATGTGTTTAGCCTCTCTTACTAGTCTAGGTCAGAATCCACTTGTATGCCCAGCCTAGCATACATCACAGATGGCGACGAGGTGATGCCTAGACTTAGTTAAATTATTTAGGATTAGTTAATTTTCTGCTGTACTGCAACGTCTGTGCTACAAGTTTGAGGTAAGCTGGCAATTTTTTTTCAATTTGACAGTTGAATTAGTGCCCTAGTAGGGAATCATTCCTAATCTTAAATTTACAAAATGAGTTGCTTGTGTGGTAAATCAAACTGTGGTACTGATATTGTAGTTAAAATTAGTACCTTATTAACTAGAACTGGAGGGGGCAATTGAATTCAGAACGACTAATTAATTCAAAAGTTGTGTCCGATGCAACGAGTCGGCTTAGCTGCACCGCCGTTACTACAAAGCGGAAAAGCTAAGAGAAAAACGCAGCTAAATTAGTTCTCATAAATTCGATTGTGTCATGACCTTATCCAGACTGGTTGTGCAACAATTGACTGCATGCATAAAGATTTGTAGCGCGATGACATAGCTGTAAAAAAGTACAGCTGTACTCGGATTACAGACAAAAACTTCAAGTATGCCGTAAAAAGAGGGTTATATGATTGAACTTTTACTTGTTAAAATAAACACGGTTAAAATTTATGATTTTTTAATTGAAATAATAAAATGTGTACAATTGAGAAAATTGCATCTGTTTAGGTGCTGTTGTGCTTTACGTTTTAAATATATGATTCAGAAAGCACAACCGCACCTAAACAGATGCAATTTTCTCAATTGTACGCATTTGATTATTTCAATTAAAAATCATAGATTTTTATTCGTGTACATTTTAACAAGTGAAAATTCAATCATATAACCCCGTTTTCACAGCACACTTGACGTTTTTGTTTGTAATTTATTTAAAGTGTTTAATGAAATTTGGCCGTCATGCACGCTTGCACAGGTCTACAGTGTTGTTTGAAAACCGCTTGAGAAGCGTTGGTTAGTAAAACTGTGTTTAAATCTTAGTTAAATTTTGTGCTAGGCTAGAGTTTAAGAAAACTAGGTAGGCTTCTTGAAAATCTATGGCTCAGGTAAGTAATTTTCTAGTGGTGTTGAGTGCTTCAATTGGGATTAATTGAATTGTTAAAAGTAATTTTATAATCTAATTTTACTTTTTGAAGGCATATGCCAAAGACAGGTGTTAAATCTGTACCACCTGTAGTGGCCGTCCCAGCTGAGAGCTTGGACATTAATTTAGCAAATGAAGCGAATGCTGTTGATGGTGAAAATTTTTTGAATATTAACCCAGTTCGATCCGTAAACGGATACGTGGGAAAAATATTCCAATCGAATTAATTATTTTTTCAAAGCTAAAAAGGTAGCAGATACCGACAAAATTGATGTTTTGGTGGTGCCAGTAGGTCAAAAAAATTTTGACAGGATAATCAATATCATTTCTCCTAAATTACTAAATGCTTTATTTTATGACGTTTTAGTTAAAACGATTTTGGATGATATTGAACAGTTACTGTCAGTTGTTTCTGAAAGAGTTAACTTTTTCTATAGGGTTCAGAAAGCCGACGAATCCATTAACGAATACATTGCCACGTTAAAAACCTTAACAAAGCATTTTGATTTCGATAAGATTACGGAAACTAATAACGAAATAATTAGGGATAAGCTAGTGGGGGGGGGGGTCCGGTCAGACAGGATTCAAAGGGAACTTTTGAAAAAACATTAGATTTAAAAGCTACTGTGTCCCTTGCTTTATCTCTGGTCAGTAGATGCTGACCTAGCTGAAATTCGTGCAGCTTCCAAATCAATTAACCCTCTATTGCGTGGTGTTGCTTTGAAACAACACGTCACTTCTCAGTCAAAAAGCGAAAGTCCAAGACACAGCACGAGCTTTGTGACAGCAACAGCTTAGTGGTCAGCATCCCCTCCTCCAAACCACGCGGATGCTGGTACGAATTCCATGACCGACACATCTATCATATGGTCCTTTAAAAAAAAGTACAACTCATTGCATGCAGTAGAGGGTTAACTACGTTACCCAGAAAAGTAAACAGGCTAATTTTAGATCTAAAACTACTCGTGATTTTGTTTGTTTTTGCTGAGGCAAAACCGGGCACGTGAAAACCCGGTGCAGGGTTACTGAAAGCTGTTTGTAAAAAACCCAGCAGTATTGTTAATCCTCTTAAAGGGAAAGAATACTCTAAAACTAACCTGAGTTACACCCTTGCGGTTGAAAGTAAGAACAAATACAGTTACAAAAAGAAGGTGCACCGGGTGTTCCAAAATACTGACAGCGAGTCAGACTCTGACAACAACTTAGTGTTAAATAAGTTTAGCAGTAGTTCTGAAAATAAGCCTGAGTCTGGTGACGATTACATTCTCGAGAATAACACCGTGGGAATGTACAAAGAGGACGACGAAATTTCAGTTCCATTGATAGCTAATAAAATATTAGTTGTTAATTCACGAAAAATATGCCAGTCTGTCTGAATAGAATAGATTTGCAAATGGAACTAGATTTTGGTTGTGATGGTACCGTTATCACCACTGGATTGGTACAATAAATATTTTTCGGATTGTACACTCGAATGCAATCCTTTTTTAATCCATTCATACACTGAAGGGGAAGAAAGGGCAATGTACACTGTCAACTTGAAGGTAACAGTAAATGGGCAAACCTTGTATTTAGATACAATGGTTTCTAAGCACTATAAACCAACCCAGTTTGGAAAAGATTGGCTTTCGATTTTTAGAATTGATTATGACCCCTATTATGATTCACAAACAAAAGTTAAAAGTGTAAAGAAAGTCAAAGTTAGTAACCCAGCTGTAAAACCTAAATAAATTGAAGCTGGTTTTCCCGAACTGTTTGGTCCCAGTTTTGGTGAACTATATTTTTGAACTATAAAGCCAAAATTAAGCTCAAGGCTGATGCAAAACCAGTGTACAGAAGAGTGCGCCCAGTTCCTTTAGCGCTAAAAGAGAAAGTGAACCAGGAAATCAGGTGCCTAGTAAGCCTGGGAATCCTCGAAGCCGTTTATACATCAGAGAGGGCAATGCCGATAGTGGTGGTTCACAAAGCTAACGGCGAAATTAGAGTGGTTGGTGATTATAAGACCACTGCGAACCCTCAGCTCGAAATTGACCACTACCCAGTACCTACAGCTGCTGAACTTTTCAGTGAGTTGGCTGAAAGTGACACCTTTAGCCTTATTGATCTATTGCGTTTCTACAAATAGAACTTGATCCTGAGTCTCAGGCTGCATTGACTATAAATAGGCCCAAAGGTTATCAGGTGGCTTAGGGTACCCTTAGGCATAGCCTCAAGTCCTGGAATTTTCCAAAAGGTAATGACTAAGATTACAAGTAAAATTCCTAAATGTCTTCCTTTTTGCGATGACATTCTTGTCAGAGGTAAAGGTGAAAAGCACGATGAGTCATTAAATCAGTTGTTAACAGCCTTACAAGATGCTGGTGCTAACGTAGGGATTGATAAGTGTAAGCTGTCACGTCCTGAACTAAAATATCTGGGTCATATGATTAACTCAGAAGGTTTACACACGTTACCAGAAGTAATAGAAGCCATTACAAAAGTTCTTAATCAAATCAATATTCCTGAGGTGCAAAGTTTTTTGGGTTTTGTTAATCATTACTCCAAATATCTTCCAAACTTGGCTCACATTCTGATCCCAATAACTCGACTGTTAAGCCCCAAAGTAAACTGGGTTGGAGGGGGGGGGGGGGCAGAGTGTGATCAAGCAGTTGATAAAGTAAAGGAAGTTTTCCTGAAGTCAAAGGTTTTGGTTTATTACGACCCAAAATTAAAGCTTAAATTAGTTTGTGCGCCTCCCCATACGATGTAGGCTCGAGTTTAATGCATATTATGCCTAATGGTGAATCAAGGCCTATCACTTTTGCATCTCGTAAAATGACGAAAGCAGAAACAGGCGTACAGTCATTTTGACAGAGAAGCACTCAGCGTGGCATGGAGAGTTAAAAGGTTTCACGAATGTGTATATGGGCAAAAGTTCATACTACAGTCTGATCAAAAGGCTTTAGTGTGGATTTATGGCCTAAACAAGGTCTTCCTTAAATGGGTGCAGTGCTGGGCAGTCCTTTTGAACGGCTACACGCATGATTTTTAGCACATACCAGGAAAAGATAACGTTACAGCTCATGCATTGTCGAGGCTCCCCCTCCCCAACGTTGAGGAGTCTGAGGAGGCGGAGGATTAATACAATGTATTAGGTTTAGAAACAATTTCTTTTTGCCTATGCAAAATGAAACACTGGTTGCTTGAGAGTCGCATAGACCCAATTCTTTGTGAAGTGTACCACTACGTTCACCATGGCTGGCCGATTAACTGTGAGGATGCAGATTTAAAACCTTACTTCATTTGTCGTAACGAGTTTGTGCGCCCAATGGCGAATCAAGGCCTATCACTTTTGCTTCTCGTAAACTCACGAAAGCTAACAGTCATTTTGACAGAGAAGCACTCAGCGTGGCATGGAGAGTTAAAAGGTTTCACGAGTAACTATGTATATGGGCGGAAGTTCATACTACAGTCTGATCAAAAGGCTTTAGTGTGGATTTATGGCCTAAACAAGGTATTCCTCAAATGGGTGCAGTGTTGAGCAGTCCTTTTGAACGGCTACATGTATGATTTTCAGCCCATACCAGGAAACGATAATGTTACAGCTGATGCATTGTCGAGGCTCTCCCTCCCCAATGTTGAGGAGTCTGAGGAGGCGGAGGATCAATACAATGTATTAGCTTTAGAAACAATCTCTTATTTGCCTGTGCAAAATGAAACACTGGGTGCCGAGAGTCGCAAAGACCCAATTCTTTATAAAGTGTACCGCTATACGTTCACTATGGTTGGCCGATTAACTGTGAGGATGCAGATGTAAAACCTTACTTCATTCGTCGTAACGAAATCACTATTGAATTGGATACATTGTTTTGGGGCTACAGAGTTATCATTCCGATACCCTTACGTAGAAAAATGCTACATGATCTCCATAGTGCACACTTAGGAATTGTCAAATTAAAGGGCTTATGAAGCAAGCAGTCTGCATTAAAGACTGGCCTTGTGAGGATACACAATACACTAGTCTGAGAAAGAAAGAAAAGACTACTGCCCCGACTGGGACTCAAACCCAGGACATCCCGTTTACTAGCCAGGCGCTCTAACCACTGCGCTACCGGGGCGGGTACTGGCTACAGGCTCCAGCCGAGCTAAGTAGCTGTTCAATCTTTCTCAGTGGTGACCTAAAGATCACAAACAAACATACAAGGAGGGAGCGCAACTTTGCTTCTTGGCCTCCACACTAGAAACAATGCAAGTAGTAAATAAATAAAGAAATCACAAGGTAAACGGTAAATGAAGCAAGCGGTCTGCATTAAAGACTGGCCTTGTGAGGATACACAATACACTAGTCTGAGAAAGAAAGAAAAGACTACTGCCCCGACTGGGACTCGAACCCAGGACATCCCATTTACTAGCCAGGCGCTCTAACCACTGCGTGGGGCGGGTACTGGCTACAGGCTCCAGCCGAGCTAAGTAGCTGTTCAATCTTTCTCAGTGGTGACCTAAAGATCACAAACAAACATACAAGGAGGGAAAGCAACTTTGCTTCTTGGCCTCCGCATTAGAAACAATGCAAGTAGTAAATAAATAAAGAAATCACAAGGTAAAGGGTAAATGAAACAAGCAGTCTGCATCAAAGACTGGCCTTGTGAGGATAAACAATACACTAGTCTGAGAAAGAAAGAAAAGACTACTGCCCCGACTGGGACTCGAACACAGGACATCCCGTTTACTAGCCGGGCGCTCTAACCACTGCGCTACAGGGGCGGGTACTGGCTACAGGCTCCAGCCGAGCTAAGTAGCTGTTCAATCTTTCTCAGTGGTGACCTAAAGATCACAGTGGTGACCTAAAGGGCTTAGCTAGAGCAAAAATTTGGTGGCCGTCAACTGACGATACCATTGAACAAATTGTCAAAAATTAAAGGATACACAAGTTTCAGGTCCTAAACACACCTGGGAAGATCGTTTGAAAGCTATTGCCAGTTCCATGCCAATTTTTTGGGGGTGATTGCCAACTATATGTCCCTAACAAAGGTTGACGCTTACATTAAAATTCCGTTTGTTCACAAAATGAAGTCAACAACGTCTGCCAAAATTATTGATATATTCAATACCCACATTGCCGAATACGGCGTAATAGAATGTCTTGTAACAGACAACGCAGGGCAGTGGATGTCAGCTGAGTTTCAAAACTGGTTAAAATTAAATTCAAACACATAACGGGTCCTGCTTACGTGCTGTGGGTCAATGGCCTTGCAGAAATTTATGTACATAATTTCAAAAGAGTATACAAGGCTGCTTGGCGTGATGCCTCTGGAATCCAAGAAAGCATTAACGCTTACATATTATTATCATCAAGAATCACACTTAGTGCCACTACACAAGCAACTGCGGCGTAATTATATTTCAGTCGTGAATTTAAAACTAAATTGGATCTACTATGGCCAGATCCCATATCAGTTGCAAAAGGTCAACAGCTGAAACAAATTCAAAGTACACAACACCGTACAATAGTAAAATATAAAGTTAATAATCCTATCTGGTTTAAGAATTTTAGTAAGATTTCTGATAAATTGTGGCTGCCTGGCACAATAAGTCAAATGTTGCCCATCAAGTTTATTCTGTACTTACTGGTCCGCAAACATCGCGACCAACTACGATTGCGTGAGAGTAATAATGCTGCAACCTCAAGCAAGCAGTCGTTAATTCCGTCGTCAAAACCACCATATTCCGTGCTGAATAAAAATTGCGATAATGAGATAAAATGCGTAAAATCCAAAAAGAGCTATTCTGTTGGCAGGCTACAGCCTGAATAAGGAAGTCAAGGATTTAATCAACCGAATGCAAATTCTAATCGCAGGTCGATTGGTTATTCTAGACCAGCTGATCGAACGCCTAGAAAATAACCAATCAAAACAACGACATCCGATCATACTGGTCGACTTCAAACACCGAAGCCAGGTAGCGGAGCTAAAAAGCGTCTGTCCCCCATTCAAGCTCCTTTGGTGTTGTCTGTTGTCCGATGACGTTGATTTTGCTAAAAGTCCCTTGCTTCATGATTCCAGCGCCCCGTTATGGGAAATTAGCGTATCAGGAGGTGGCGAGCTTCCTGTATTAATCAAGGAAACTCCGCCAGAAGCAAGTAAAGAGTCTACGAAGATACGAGTGGGCAAGCGCAAAGCTATTAAATCGCCAGTTCACAAGACCGAAGTGCAACAGCCTACTGTAGTTTTGGGTCGTCCCAAAACGATTCAGAAAAGCACCCGATAAAATGAATTTGTAGCAAATCAACTAATAAATTAATCAACACAGCATGGACGAAACTGTTTCTTTGTTGTTAAATCTTCGTTATCCGTCAGCCCAACTGAGGGCTTGATTTTAATCTGTGCGAGAGGTTCGCAAAATGTATTGTTATTAGTTATTTGTATCGGAAACGGATCTGATCATTTTAATTGTGCTGTGATGGCTATAATGTGTTAGGAATTGTTACGTGTGGCGAAAATTGATTCTACGGTTTTAATCCTTGTATATTATGTATTTCTCGGGCCGAGGGTGTCAGACAGAATGCTAGGAAGCACAGCCTAGCAGTCGCTTAACATAGCAATCAACATCCTTGACAAATAGATGGATCATCTTGGGAGGGTCCGATACTTAAATCTGTTAATCAAAAACAAAATTAAAATAGTTAACTAACGGATGTTACAAGTCACAAGTCTATGATGTCACCAGTCAATAGTCTCAAGGCAAAAACTTAAAGAATTCATTCAGTACAGTTCTGCTTGGTTACAGAAATTTCACGAGGATCTACAAATTTCAAAAAGTCGTCGAATTTTTCAGGGTTTTTTCATCTTTTGTGCAATTCTTGTTTGTTTTTTTTTTCCTGAGCTTTCTCAAATGTATGAACTATTTTCTTTTAAGTACAAGTGCATAAAATATTACAATTTCTTAAAGATACAGTGCAACTAATAAAAAATATATATATATGTCTTTCAAGTAAAAAAATGTTTTTTTCAGCTGAAATAGTTTTTTTTTTTATTCGTCGGTTGTACTGTCATGTCGTCACTTGTGGCACGACTGGTTAGCCTAAATCCCTAGCTGTTAACCTTCCCATTCTAGCTAGGGATACTAACCACCCACTCACCATAGCCTAGCAGTGTACCATACTTATTGCCATAAACAGTAAGTAAACCGTACGTTTAATGCCAGTCACGTGACCGCACCCATTAAACCAGAAATGACGTCAAGAAACCGGAAATTACATTATAAAAATACAATTTTTTTTTGTCCTCTGTACGTTATTACCCTCTGTAATCCCTCTTACCCCGTAACACTATTTACCCTTCTTTACCCTTCTCTCATCTTGAAAACACAAGACAGTACTTTAACTGACCGAGGTCATAGTAGGTATTAGATATATCAGAAAAGGTGAGACCCTAGTAGGAATTAGACATAACAAAAAAGACACGTCATTCTTTTCTGTGTTTCTCATGATTTTATGTACATAAAATCCCTTTAAAGTAGTCCACTTGAAGCGTGAAAGGTGTGGGCGTGACAGATAGTCAGTTTCCTCACGTAATTACCATCGTAAACACACAGTGAGAATTCACAAGTTATGTACATGCATAATCAAAGGAAAACAAGTTTATGGATGTCAAAAAACTAGTTCTTGTTCATGAATTAATTAACCTTGAGCGCAATATTACAGCCTAACGTGTTCGTAAAAAATCACGTAAAACAAAAAAATAAAATAAAGCAGAAACTAGTATTCACCACTGGCTAATAAAATAATCTAAGTCCCAACTAAAAAAAAATTTGGCATGCCCCTGAGATAAAATGTCTAATTTCCTAACGACCTCATCTTAGCACAGGATTACTGAAAGAATCTAAAACAATAAGATGAGCATTTGGTTTGGATTGAGAATTATTCATACCATCTCGCCAAGTCATGATGATTGTCATGATTAACTCAGTGTTTGCGACGATTTTTGGAGTGATGTGTGGGGTGTTGTGCTTTGCTATCTTACAAAGAATAGCACCGTGGAAGTCTTGGAGGGCTACACCAACGACAGGAGGATATGAGCGAGTCCCATCAACATCAACAACAACAACAAGGAACAATGGCTACGAAATACCGTTAACTAGAGTACGCACGTCTTCTCGACCACCTGTTCCCACGCGGGGTCCACCAGTAACAGTAGTGACAAGGGAATCATCGTTTGTCCTTCTGCTACCCCCAGTTACTATCCATTATATCGAAAGGGAAACGTCGTTCAGATTTCTTCCACTACCACCTGGTTTAACCCGAAAAACTGTACGTTTTCATCTTTGCTACGCACGACAAAATCAAGCTTGAGACATGTTCCTACAAGCGGAGAAATTCAATGTGAGTAACTACGTCATCAATTGTCGTTGAGCGGGGATATTGTATTATCATATATTATCATATTATCATATATTATTGCATTATCATATATGATTGAAGTCCCCTCTCCAGCAAAACTAAAACTATTAATTTCTCCGTTTCTATTCAATATATGTCGACCAAACTTGGCCAGATAGTAGATAGCAACTTTTCCAAACTTTACACCAACTTTTATGCGTGTCCATGCAAGAGTAAACGTAGAAAGCCACACGTAAATTTGAAAACTGTTCACTTCTTGGTGGTGGTGTTCTGGTTCTTGTTCTTGTTCTTCTTGGCTGACACGGTTTCAGATAAAACTACTGCACCTACCTAAAATCTGAAACATGATCTGAGCCAGAAATTTCCCTGGGCTTCAACCTTACAGGGACCACTTTTTCTATTGGTCGATCCAATCCAGAGTTACGGGACCCTAAACGATCAATTTGATTGTTTTACATTGTTTTAACCATTGTATTTAGGGAACAATGCCACTCAGCAAACTCCAGATCATTCTTCGTGCATGCAACAATCGACTGCATGCATAAACCTTTATAGCGTGACACCATAGCCGTAAAAAAGGCAGACATGTCAAGTGTGCCGTAAAAAAAGGGGTTATATAATTGAAGTTGATGTTACTTGTTAAAATGTACACGGATAAAAATTGGTGATTTTTATTTGAAATAATCAAATGTACACTTCAGCAAATTGCATCTGTTTAAGCGCTGTTGTGCTTTACCAATCATATACGTTACGTAAAGCACAACAGCACTTAAACAGATGCAATTTTCTGAATTGTACATTTGATTATTTCAAATAAAAATCACCAATTTTTATCCGTGTACATTTTAACAAATAAAATCGACTTCAATCATATAACCCCTTTTTTTACAGCACACTTGACGTTTTTGTTTGTAATTTTGTTTTTATTTCATGTTAACTTTGTACTATTTATGTTTTAGAAATACGCTCTCAAGAAATTAATCTTTTATATTGATTGTTATGTTATTGCATTTCTGTTGTTTATTTTTATTTGGTATTGAATGATGTGTTCATTCGTCTTTTGTATTAGATTTGACTATTATTAATTCATCTGTTTTTTTTCTTTGCTTATCTTAGGTTACACAAGTAAATGAAGAAGTCTGTGAAGATTTTTTTTGAAATTTTTTTTGAAATTAAAAAAACTTTTGATTAAAATTGAAAATGTGAACTGTACCACGGACGGAGAATGCATCTCAATTACTTTCTGTGTTCTTGTTTATCAAATCTCGTTTAAACACCGATGAGGTAATATCATGACTGCTTTTGCACGATTTTTCCTCTTTTTGCTTCATCTTTACCGTGCTTAAATAAGATTTGATATACATCTAACATGAGAATGTAAAGGAGATGTATTTTATGTCCTGGTACAGGCAAAAATTAAGGGACTTTAATTGTTCAGCAGTTCCCACACCCGTCTCTTATTCACACAACTTAAAAAAAACTTTAGCTGTAAATTTAACTTTACAAGATTTATATATTTTCAAAATATTTCACAAAAATTGCTTTATCTCTCAAAAATTTTAATGTCATCTTTCTTAATTGCACGCCTGGACCATGCTTTTACTTTCTTGAATTTTTTCAAAATTTTAAAATTGGTTCAGACAGGGTTACTAGCACCTTCATTAACTGCTAGGTTTACCCTTGTATCCGAATTACACATACACAGCCCACGTGAAAAAATACCTGTCTAGCTTATTAGTAAGGATTAAGGATTAAGGATTAAGAATAAGGATTAATAGTAAGGACAATTGATGACGTAGTTACTCACATTGAATTTCTCCGCTTGTAGGAACATGTCTCAAGCTTGATTTTGTCGTGCGTAGCAAAGATGAAAAACGTACAGTTTTTCGGGTTAAACCAGGTGGTAGTGGAAGAAATCTGAACGACGTTTCCCTTTCGATATAATGGATAGTAACTGGGGGTGGCAGAAGGACAAACGATGATTCCCTTGTCACTACTGTTACTGGTGGACCCCGCGTGGGAACAGGTGGTCGAGAAGACGTGCGTACTCTTGTTAACGGTATTTCGTAGCCATTGTTCCTTGTTGTTGTTGTTGTTGATGTTGATGGGACTCGCTCATATCCTCCTGTCGTTGGTGTAGCCCTCCAAGACTTCCACGGTGCTATTCTTTGTAAGATAGCAAAGCACAACACCCCACACATCACTCCAAAAATCGTCGCAAACACTGAGTTAATCATGACAATCATCATGACTTGGCGAGATGGTATGAATAATTCTCAATCCAAACCAAATGCTCATCTTATTGTTTTAGATTCTTTCAGTCAACCCACCCAATCACGAATCGTGTGAACTAAAGGATCCAAATGGACTTTGTGAAGCAAACTACGTTATCAGTTATCGTAATAGGACCTAGACAAAACAAATATGTCAAGTTTAATAGAGGAGATGCTATTCTCACCTACCAGCTTCTTCATGGTCTTCTTTACATTGATTATTCTATTTTTTTCTTCTTAGACTTTACAGTACTCGTGGACATCATTTCAAATTGAGGGGAAAATTATCCCGGCTCAATATTAGACAACACTTTTTCTGTGAGGGGGTGGTCAACCCATGGAATTCTCTGCCTGTCTCTGTTGTTTCTGCACCCAACCTGACTTGCTTTAAGGCACGCCTTGATGCGTGGAGGGGATAATGCCTTTGGGTTCCTTTCTGTGGGGGAGGGGTTGGGTTTCTTTGAGCTTTGCTCGACGCCGACTTCTTCTTTATCTTTATCTTATCTTATCTTATCGTGTTAAGCGTAACACATCACACAATGCCCGCAGAGTTCACACTTTGGGGCCGACACGAACTCCACCACATCCCCAACGATGTGTAGGCCCATCGGCAACATGATATTGCACTAGAATACACAGAGCGAACAACAACAAAAAAAGGAAATACAACATAAACTGAAAAACGAAAATAAAAAGACACAAATAACACGAACAAAATTAAAATTAAAACAATAAAAAAAATTACCAAGGTGCAAATGATTGTGTGACGAATGGCAAACACCGTTTGCCCAGCCAATGTTGCCAGGAAAAAAAAAATAGACGTACACCAACATCACAAAATTTTAAAAAAGTTGAAAATTCCTAAAAAATAAAATACCTCTACAACGTCTCACAGTCTGTAGCATGACGAGTCCCTCGTCAGGGACGAAGCACTCATCTCCATGCTAAAACATAAAATTAAATAAAGTTAAATAAATAATGCAATAAGACGTTAACAAAAAGGAACAAATCGTTATAAAAGACACTTGCCATGCAACTCAACACAAACTCTGCAAACGGCAGTTTGCAGAGTGCTGGGTGGTTAACGATCACCATCTTCACACTCGAGTAGCAAATGTCCAAATGAGCAAAAAGTCGACTGGTTTTCCCTTTTATACCAAAAGCCTCAAGGCATAGTCATGGATCCAACTAGTTTCACAACTCACGGAAAGACAAGGAAGGGGTGTAAAAATCGATGCCCGCCAAATCTACATATTATAGCTAGACCAGCAAGGCCACTTTCATCGCTTCTGATGTCACAGACGACAGTAGACCATTCTAGTTAAACCTCCAAGGCAAACTTTCCCTATTTCTGACTTCAGAAGAGTGGAAACGACACAACCTTGGAAAAGCCAAATTTGGCACCCTCACAGACGACAGTAGACCATTCTAGTTAAACCTCCAAGGCAAACTTTCCCTATTTCTGACTTCAGAAGAGTGGAAACGACACAACCTTGGAAAAGCCAAATTTGGCACCCTCAGAACTGACCAAAAATTGTCATAAACAAATTATCAAAACGCCAGTCAAGATAATTATCCAGCTCTTGAGGTAAGCGAAAAAAATCATTCTTTCTCTCTCTTTTTAGCTCATTCGCCTTAAAAAGTATAGTATCAGAGTTTAGATTTAAAGTAATTTTCTTTACATTTCTCCTGTTACAGATAAGAGGGTCATTCTACCAAAAGAGAACAATTTGCCTAGGCAGAAAACATTTTTTCGATGTACTTTAAAAGAAACCTTGAATGAGTTCCTGAGGTTCTTGTAAGAGTCAGGATTTAGTTTAAGTAGGCAGCAGCACTGAAAAATTTTTTTTTCATTTTTTATCAATTTTTAGAAAATAGTCCGTCACGGAGTTGACGTTACGTAGTTGACCGTAATGCTGACATCATTAAGGAGTTGACAGCACTCAATGTTTGTTGTTAGGTTAAAGATAAAATAATTTAAATAAAAGTTGTCTGGTTACAGCAATTTTATCCCTTATACTGCTATTTACATCGTGCATACTTTCTCGCAAACGTTTCTGTCAACTCCGTGACACAAGTCAACTCCATAACAGAGTTGACAGGGTTGACAGAAATGTTAACGGAGTTGACATAACGACAACAAAACTAAAAAAAAAAAACTGCCTTTCAATGGACCTGGCCACATGACAAACAATGAGTGCTCTAAGTGCAATTATTGCCATTTACTGCACGATTGAAACATATTCTTAGCCTGCTTACTCTATGAATGAAATAATAAACGGAGTTGACACAGAATAAACATACCTTATTATTGTTTGGGTGAGGCTTTCTAAATAACGTTGACTGGCAAGTCAGGAGATCGTACTGAGGGCGGCAATGTTTGGTGTCTGAAGAGTGCTGCCACCTGGTGAGCTTCATTTGAACTATATTTCTGATTTGCTTCTCTATGTGGATTTCAAAATTACGTAACTGAGTTGACAACAAAAAAAGCCACCAACAATAAATAAATAATTTTCCCCTAACTAATTGTTTTTTTGGTTTTTTGAACATTTGTTTAATTTTATTGATGTTTTATTGGGATTGTTTTAACGATGACTGATTTAAGTTTTAAAGCAAAGGAGAAGAGATAGATCGCATTGTGTTGTTCAAAGTACTGAGTGTGACAATGACTGTGCTTAAAAATCATCCAAAATAATAATAAATTATTAAGTAATTAATTATTATTATTACCTCACATATGTCTAAGTTGATGTTTACAATGCAAATAACGTTTATACAAAAAATTGAATTTTTTTTTATTTATTATGATTTCAGGGTTGTGACTGTAATAAGCACTCTTTTGGTAGAATGACCCAAGAAAGGTGTTTTCAATCTGGGCAAAAACTTTGATTTTACGAAATTAGAGTTTTTCAAATTAGAGTTTTTCAAATTAGAGTTTTTAGAGTTTATAGTTTTGTGTGTAAGGAGCACATAAATTGCTCGGTACAGTGCTAAATAATTCGCTACAAGTACGCATACAGTGTTACGAACTGACCGACAAATAGAAATAGAAATAGAGATTGACGGTACACGAAGCACCCCCCCCCCCCCAAAAAAAACCCAAAGCAGTTAAGCAACTAGAGCGTCATAGCGTGATTTGAAAGCGTTGAGTGAAGGAGCGCAAACAACAGATTGAGGGAGGGAGTTCCAGGTTTGACAAACCCTTTCCGAGTAAAAGTGAAAGCGAAGTTTAGTCCTTGAGACAGTGCCAGAAATAGGAGTGGGTGGCCACGAGTGAAGTTGACATTTGGAATGAGGGAAAGAACAGGGTCCACATCAAGAAGATTGTGAATAAGTTGGTAGGTAAGTATCATATCGCTACGATGAAAACGATTATGAAGGGAGGAAAGCCCAAGTTTATGTAGGCGATCGGAATAAGATAACGAACGAATAGTGTGACACCATTTGGTAAGGCGACGTTGGCAATTTTCAAGACGTTTAAGTGAGTAAAGATTGTAGGACGACAAATTTGGGAGCAGTAACCAAAGACTGGGAGGAGAAAGGTTTTATATAAAATAACAAACAGGGAGGGTGTAAGGTTAGAGAAACGTTTCAGAACAAAATGGGCTTTACGAAAGACTTTGGAGATGACATTTTTAGTGTGAAGATTGAAATTTAGAGCATTATCAATAAGGATCCCAAGGTCAGGATGATTAGTAACACGAGTGATAGGTTTGCCAGAGAGATAGTAAGGAAAGTGAAGATTATTATTCCCAAGGTAAAGGACGTGACATTTATCAGTATGAAAAAGAAGGGAATTGGTAGAGGCCCAGTGCGCAACACGTTGGATGTCTTCTTGAAGTAATTTGCAGGAAACAGAGTCAGAGAAGATTTTTAAGTCATCAGCATAGCATGCATTAGGAAAACGAATAACAGAAGGTAAGTCAGAGATGAAAATATTGAACAGGAGGGGACCAAGAACTGGAGCCTTAAGGAACACCAGAGGTAACGTGAAGCTAAGGAGCAGAAGAACCACGAAGGACAACCCGTTGCCGCCTAAGGAGTAGGTAGGAGTTAAGCCAGGAAATAATGCCAGGAGAAAAACCGAAAGTAGTAAGTTTGGACAAAAGCTTAGCACGTGAGACAGTATCGAAAGCTTTACTAAAATTAAAGGAAACAAGGTCACATGGTAGACCAGCGTCAATAAGTTTGGTAATGGGATCATACGTAGAGAGACGATTGGTGAGGCAAGAACGTTTAGAAAGGAAACCATGTTGGGTGGCCGGAAGAATATTGAGTTGAGAACATTCATCAAAAAGATCAGAGTAGATAAACCGTTCAAGGATTTTTGAAATGGACGACAGGAGACTAATAGGTCTGTAATTAGTAACAAGAAAAGGGGAACCCGATTTATGAATTGGAGTGATATGAGCATCCTTCCAGCATGAAGGAAAGGAACTAGAAAGGATGGAATTGGAGAAAATGTGAAACAATGGGATGGAAAGAGAACTAGCACAATTACGAAGAAAAAAAGGAGGAATGTTATCAGGACCTGAAGAAAGGTCTTCCTTAAGGGATAGGAGAGAGGAAAGAACATCGGTCACACTGAAATGAATGACACAGCGGCAGGTGGAATAGGATTGCGAGAAGATGCCGGAAGGAAAGTTGTGGAGAAAAAATGATTAAGCTTGGAACCAATGGTAACATCATCAAGGGAGAAAGTATTGTCGTCATTTCTGATACAGCTTAAAGGGACAGTTTTGTTATCATTTTTGAGGTAAGAAAACAGTAATTTGGGGTTGCTTTTGGAACGTTGAATAAGGTTATTTTCAAACGAAGTTTTAGCAAGTTTGATTTGCATGATAGCATTCTCTCTAGCAGCGAGGAAGTTTGCCATGGTAGATGGAGATGGAAAGGAACGAAGCAGACGATACAAACTCTTTTTTTGTTTTGTTTAATGAAGCACGAAGTTCGGGTGGACCAGGATGGGCGGGAGAGAGAAGTCTTCTTGGCCACAGGAATGAAACGGGGGATAATGGCTTGAAGGAAGGCGGTAAGTATTTGAACCTGTGAGTCAACATGAAGATCGGCAAGTTCGGTAGACCAATCACTGCAGGAAATAATGTGGTTAATAAGATAAGCGTGTAGTCATCTGAGCAAAAGTTGTAAGAAGGAGAGGGACTGGCTTTGGTAGAAAAGTCAATATCAAGTGAAAAAGTGAGGACATCATGATCGCCACGCCCAAAGGCAGGTGAATGAGTGATTGAGGAGAGGTTGAGAGAAGGGGGGCAGATAAGCAAATCAAATAAACTGGAGCGCTGGTTTGAACGATGGCGAGTGGGTTTCGTAACGTGTTGTACAAGATTATGGTCTTGAATAAAGTCCGGAAACTCAAAACTGGCACTTGGATGAAGTTCGGAGGTAGTGGCACTAAGCCAGTTGATATTAAGCAGGTTGAAATCCCCCATACAGAAGAAAGAACACGTTGGGTTGGTGGACACAGCATTGTTAAGCATGGAGAAAAAAATTGGCCAGTGTGTGGGGTAGCCTTTTATTGGAGTACGGTAGGCGCAACCAATAGTGATATTGTCGGATGAAGGAACGATGATCGAGCACCACAAGGATTCCCATTCACTGTGGGAGTTGGAGTAAGAGCCACTGAGAGAAGACGGAATATTGCTTTTAACGTAAATTAGCACACCTACGTGACCCTTGAGTAAGCGGTCACTGCGGTAGGCTGTGTAGCCATTAAGATTAATGGTTGACTCCGGGATAGCTGGAGTGAGGTGAGTTTCGGAGACGCCAATAATATCAGGAGAAAGTTAAGAGGTGGCAAATTTAAGTTAATCAAGTTTGTTACAGAGGCCCATAGCATTAAAATACAGGCACGAAAGGCTATGAACGAGGGTTTGAACAGCAGTGATGAATGAAAGTTAGGTCTTGGAAGCCTCCTCCA
The DNA here is from genome assembly GCA_023313725.1 of Lithobius niger. NCBI lineage: Eukaryota > Metazoa > Arthropoda > Chilopoda > Lithobiomorpha > Lithobiidae > Lithobius > Lithobius niger. Next base: position 8,414 of record JAHWFP010072151.1, on the reverse strand, counting down.
AAATTGAGCTATGATGGCTGCTGCAAGTTTAGCGACACTTGCATTGTCACTAATGGACTGTTTCTCGGTATCTTCTTGGGTGATAATCTGAGTTGGAAGTTTACCTTGCATACTTTTGTTTTTTTGATAAGTGAAGTTGTCTGTTGGGAAGGACTGTGGCGACTTAGAGTGGCCATCTTCTTGATGCTGCGGAGATGGAGGCACATTGGTCTGACTGTCTGAGTTTCGGTTGCGTCTGATGTTATTTTCAGATCTAGTAGGTTTTGGCCTGCCTAAAAAATATAAAATTTTGGCGTCAGGAGCACATGATAATGTCAGTATTTGATTCTGCAGTCACAACACAGAAAGATGAGGATACCTTGTGCGAAGTTGAAAACAACCGACAGTAAAACCGAAAGAATTGCAAATGAGTTTAATTAGTGAGTCAGCTGTAGTGTTGGGGTGAAGCCCACCTACGAAAATTTTAACAGTTGGATTTGTTGAGTGGGAAGTTGGTGTGGACACTTTGTGATTAATTTCTGGTCTTGCTGGAGGTGGAATCTGAAGTTTATTTGAGTATGTGGGTGGAGGTTCGACCGGAGCAGCAGCTTGTTTAATTTTCTGTAGTCAGCTTTGGAATAGTAAGTACGGAAACCCGTTATAAAGGGGTTCAGAAGAAGAGTGCAACGTGGCGGCTGGCGCCATCTGTCGAGGTGGAGACAGACTAAGCAGGCAGTCATTTTGCGAAGCCGTAACAAGATGCGCTGGAGGCACCATGCGCTGTGGAATAATGCAAGGGGGAAGATTGAGTGTTGGTTTGTGCGGTAGGGAGGAGTTGATTGCCCCATCAAAAAAATCACGGGAACTCGATGTATAAGCATTAGATTTTGTAGGCTCATTTGATTCAAGAATGTTAATCGGAGTTTTATTTTCTGAGAGGCGTTCAGATTGTGCTAAAACAGTTTTGGCAACAGGAAGTGACGACACAAGATGGCGGCCGCCTTCGCTGGGTCATGTCGACTCGATTTCTGGATCAAAAATAGGTTCAGTGAGGGATTGCAGGGTTGTAGAACCGGTTTGCAGTCTAATCAATGAACGGACAGCTACTGTTAGTTCCTTGACAAATGATGTGGAGCCGTCACTTGTGTGCTCCACAATGGCCACCTTCAATTTAATTTCATGTCTTTATGTTACCCATACCCAGATAACCCTCTAACTACCTAATAGGCTGTCCCATCATTTATATATAGTATTATGTTACATCACGTGACTTCCTGTTACCGCTGTATAAATACTACCCCTTACAGGATGTAAAACTGTCTTATCAGCTGTAGCCTACACTCTGGTAGTCCATGTTGTTTCTTTACCATTGGTGCCCATGCTGGGCTTAGGTGTGTCCAAGCTAAGGACATCACAGTTGGCGACGAGTCCGGTAGCTTCGGTAATCTTTAAAACTTAAGCTTCAACTGATAGGTCTTCAACCACATCTTTGCTCCATATTTGTGGTAAGTTGCAAATTGTTTTCATTTTGGCAATGAAAATTAGTGCTCTGAATTCCTATCAGAGTTTAAACTTTTTCAAACAGTGTTATTTTGTCGTGGTAGTAAATTGTGGTAAGAAAATGATAATAGTTAAGTTTAATACCTTAACAACTAGAACTGAAGTGGGCAATTGGATTTATTATGGTTAATTTTACCGTGGCAGTGTTCTAGAGCTACGCACTGGCGTGTCCGCACAGGCAGTACTATAATCCTGAAGGCCCGAAAAATGCGCTGCTAAATTAACCCATGTAAATTCGATTGTGCCATTGCTCATATTCGGGCTGGTGTGTGCTGGTGTAAAATTTAACACCGTAGGTTTATGCTTAAACTTAGTGAAATCTGGTCTGTGCTGAGGCTTAGGCCAGAAGTGTTGTTTTCGTAAAACGTTGCAATTATGGTGAATGTAGAAACATTTTTTTCAAAGCCTAGTCCCTTTAAATTTAACTTGTAGGCAGTTAATTTACAATCCTAGATAGGCTACAGTCAAGCTTGATTTATTTCTGTGTTTAAATAGTTGACCGGTAGTCTTGAGTGCTCCAGTTTAAACCTTGCAAGTTAAACAGGATTGTAATTAAATTTAATTAAATCTAATTTTGTAAGGCTTATGCCAAAGACAGGTGTCGGTAGCAAACCACCTGAAGCTGATAAAACTAGCAGTGAAAGAGAAGCTGAAAATAATTCAGTAGTGAATGCAAGCGTTAATGAATCTAATTCAAATTTAAATTTAAATTTTGAATCTAGTAGTGACGACGACGTCATCATGGGTTCGTCTAAAACCACTGGTTTATTTTCGTGACTCCCCGTGGACATTTTTCCTTGTGCGTGCAGCTGCATAAGACCACCAAGCACCTTTTGGGACATTCAGGGGTGAGTCCGATACATGGGAGAAATACTCCAACCGAATTAGTTAATATTTTAAAGCTAAAGAAATACCAGCAACCAATCAAGTAAATTTTCTAATGGCATCTGTAGGCCAGAAAATGTTTGACATGATTTTGAATATAATTTCACCTGATTTTCCCGACTCTTTAACTTTTGACGATCTCGTTAAAAAACTATTAGATGACATCGAGCCAGTGCCCTCCGTCGTATCTGAGCGCGTTAAATTCTTTAGAAGGTCGCAAAAATCAGATGAGAGTATCGGGCAATATTTAACTGCACTTAAGCTAATGACGAAGTATTGTGACTTCGCTAAAATTAAAGATATTAACAGCGAAATGATTAGGGATCGCCTAATTGGGGGGATCCAATCTGAAGTCATTCAACGCGAGTTGTTGAAGCAGACTCTGGATTTAAAGGCTACAACATCCTTAGCATTATCCTTAGAATCTGCTGAAACAGACCAAAGCATTTTGAGAGGCCATTCTAGAGATGTTATTACGTAGCTAAAAAATCTAGCAAACCACCAAGTAAGCCTAAATCCACTAAGGATTTTATTTGCTATTGCTGCGGCAAATCCGGCCACGTGAAAACACGTTGTAAATATCGCGAATATACTTGTGGCAGATGCCACACTGTCGGCCATTTAAAAGCTGTGTGCATAAAAGCTAGCCATTCAAACAAAACTTCGAAATCACTCGACCACTCTAAAGCAAGTTCTAGCACAAATTTTAAGGCTAGGCCGAAGTCTAAACAAAAGTATAGCTACAAAAAATGCGTTAAAAAACTTGAACGCGATAGCAAAAGCGATAGTGAAGATGACCAGGATATTGTCGCCGAAAATTCAGAGTCTGGTTCCGGGTCTGATAGCGATTCAGACAACGACTATATTGTGCTAAAAAATAATACTCTTGGACTGAGTCAGGCTGCAGAGCAGATTTCAATTCCCCTACAAACCAACCAAATAGTAGTTGTAGTTAATTCTATGAAAATCCATAAATGGAAATGCTAGTCTGTCTAAATGGTGTCAAGTTAGAAATGGAACTTGATTCCGGGGCAGACGCATCCATTATACCTATTGAGTGGCACCAAAAATATTTTGCGGACTGTCTTTTAAAGTTCAGTCCGTACACTGAGTCAGTCCATACACTGACGAAATTGAGAACACGATTTACACTGTAAGTCTGAAGGTTGAAGGTCAACCGAACACTTGGATGCTTTAGTTTCCAAATTATATAAACCTGCATTAATGGGAAAGGATTGGCTTTCTATTTTTCGGGTTGACTACCATCCATTTTACGACCTACAGACGAAAGTGAAACCTAAGAAAAGTGAAAAGAACATTAAAACTAGCATTACACCAGTTGATACTTCCGAAATAGTAAAGGGTTTCCCTGAGCTATTTTCTGAAGGCATGGGTAAGTTTAAGAATTTTAAAGCCAAAATTCATTAAAACCTGATGCAAAACCTGTGTACTGTCGTGTAAGACCAGTTCCGTTAGTACTTAAAGAAAATGTTAACCAAGAAATTCGTAGATTGGTTGGCCTTGGAATTCTAGAGCCTGTAGAAACCTCTCAGTGGTCTACGCCCATAGTCATAGTTCACAAACCGGATGGCCAAATCCGGGTGAAAGGTGATTATAAGACCACCGTGAACCCCCAACTGGACGGTTCCCACGGGCGCAGAATTATTTAGTGAATTAGCAGGCAGTGATACTTTTTCCTTTATCGATCTTAAGTATGCATTTCTGCAAATTGAATTCAATAAAGAGTCACAAGAAGCTTTAACAATAAATACATAAATACATAAATAAATGGCTTCGCATACCCCTAGGCCTAGCGTCCAGCCCTGGAATTTTCCAGGTAATGACTCAAGTCACCAGTAAAATCCCCAAACGTCTCCCGTTTTACGATGACATCCTGGTGAGCGGGAAGGGGGTTGCACATGACAAATCATTAAACAAACTGTTAAATGCTTTACAAGATGCAGGAGCCAAACTTAAAATCGAGAAGTGCAAACTGTCGCGGCCTGAATTAAAATATTTAGGCCACATGATAAATACAGAAGACCTGCATACACTCCCTGAGGTTATCGAAGCAGTCACAAAGGCTCCTAACCCAACATGTATTCAAGAGCTACAGAGCTTTCTGGGTTTTGTAATACATTACTCAAAATATCTACCAAATCTCGCTTATATTCTGTCACCAGTAACACGTTTATTAAGCCCAAGTGTGAGGTGGATTGGGGGGGAGGGGGAGGCAGAATGTGACCGAGCCGTGAGTAAAGTAAAAGAATTATTTCTTAAATCTAAAGTTCTGGTTCATTACGATCCGAAATTAAAGCTCAAATTCGTTTGTGACGGCTCACCTTACGGGGTCGGCGCGTGCCTCATGCATCTCATGAAAAACGGTGAATCGCGGCCGATAGCTTTCGCTTCACGTAAGCTAATTCAGGCAGAAATGGGCTACTCGCATTTTGATCGGGAAGCTCTCAGCGTGGCTTGGGGAGTGAAGCGGTTTCATGAATACGTTTATGGTCAGCAATTCATACTGCAGTCTGATCAAAAGGCTTAGTTTGGATTTTTGGCCCTAAAAAAGGAATACCGCAAATGGCAGCCGCCAAGGTTCAGCGTTGGGCAGTAATGCTTAATGATTACGATCACGAATTCGAACACATTCCCAGTAAACTTAACTTGACGGTAGACGCGTTATCGCAACCTCCCCTACCAAATACCGAGGAATTTAAAAAAGCAGAAAAGCAGTATAATATTTTTGGTTTAGAAACTGTTTCTAATCTTCCAGTTTTAAACAAGACACTCGTTCTTGAAAGTAAACGTGATAAAATTCTTTCAAAAGTTTATCGTTACGTGAACCATGGCTGGCCTGACAAATGCGAAATTCCCGATCCGTTACCATACTTCACACGCTGTGCTGAAATCAAGGTCGAAAACGAAACCCTATATTGGGGGTATAGAGTCCTGGTGCCGACGGCCTTGCGAAGATCTTGAAAGATCTACACAGTGCTCACTTAGGCATAGTTAAATTGAAAAGTTTAGCTAGACTAAAAGTCAGGTGGCCTAAGATTGACTATGACATTGAAAATAAAGTTAAATCATGTCAAAATTATCAAGAGTATTAAAATACTCAAACATCTGGGCGTAAACACACGTGTGAATCCACTCAAGCCTAATGCTAGAATGCACGCGGATTTTCTCGGCCCGATGGACAATTATATGTTTTTTTTATACTAGTACACTCACATTCAAAAATTCCTCTTGTGCATAAAATGAAGTCTACGATGTCCGCGCGTGTCTTTGACGTTTTATACAATCATATAGCCTTATATGGTTTAATGGACAGCTTAGTTACGGACAATGCTGCACAATTTACATCCGCCGAATTCCAAAATTGGATAAAATCCAATGGGATTAGGCACATGACGGGCCCAGGTTTTGCGCCCTGGACCAACGGATTGGCAGAAATTTACGTCCGCCATTTCAAGAGAGTCTACAAGGCCGCGCGGCGACAGGGGTCTACTATTCAAGAAAGTATAAATTCCTACTTGCTATCAGCATGTATCACTATCTCCGCTACCACGCAAGCAACACCCGAAAAATTGTACTTTAACCGAGAATTATAGTCTCGGCTGGATTTATTGTTCCCTGACCCTATTGCAGCCGTTCGTAGTAAACAATTAAAACAAGTACAGAGCACCCACAATCGTGAGTTGAAAACGTATCAAATAGGTGATAATGTTTGGTATCGTAACTACAGTACTACAAACAATAGGCTATGGTTATTAGGTGTCGTAAATCAGATAGGTAGTAATCAATCCTATATTATCGTTGACACTAGGGATCGACCGAGTCCGGATATATCCGGATCCGGCGCCGGATAATACGGTATCCGGGAAGATCCGGATCCGGCCATTATGTTGGCAATGGCCGGATTGTTGCCGTAAACATGCAGCGTGCCTCAGTAAAATAAATCGACATAAAATAACTAAGCGATCTACGTGTATAAAAAAATTGCAGATGTAATACTTACAGTTTAAATTAGTGCACAAATATATACTGGGGATAACCGTATTAGGTTTTCATAACTAAAAAAAAGTTGAAGGTAGACTACGTAAATGGGCTTACGAAAATATTTATCTTCCGTTGCAGTACATGGGATACCTTGAAACAATGGTCCTCTGGTTATTCTTCCATAACAGCGTTGTCTACGGCTCCCGAAATACTTTTTTTAAAGTTTTTAATACCGTAGAAGTAGTTTAAAGTTGTCTTATTCCTAATTTATATTCGCTATCGGTGATAGTTTACGGCCGCCATCACGCTCCCACTCTCTGCCGGCTGTCCGCAAATAGACGCACACGTGCTAGCTTCAATGGCTGTGACCTTGACTCGCTTCGCGTGACGTTACTTGCGACTGGCCCCGTCACGATAGTGATCACGTGCTATACACGTGCCAATCGGGGAATCCCAGCTTTCCAATGCGACCAAGATGGCAGCCGTTTGTTGCGTAGTTGAGTTACGACAGCTTGAACCAAGGTCTAGTTTTAACAAACAAAAGCAATTTCATGTTAATTTTGATGACACGGCTGATAAAAACATCAATTCAGGTAATTAAAAGATGATATTAAATTAAATGAATCCAAAATAGGCGTGCCAAAGTACCTAATTCAGTCGGAATTACACCTCCGTTGTATGCAATGGCAGTTTTTCTTTGCAAACGGAGCTTTGAATCGAGAGTGCGTCGGGAGTTTTAGAAACGGTTTTGAAGTGGCGATAAATGGCTGTTTGGACGCCAAGGGATTAAATTTGAAAAGTAAGACGGTTTAATGACGACATCAAAAACTAGCAAGAAATAATAGCATGATAAATCAAAAATGACTTCCATGTTGCAAGAGTCGAGACAGTTTTGTTCATAAAATGAAAAAAAAATACAGCTTTTTTATGTTGGTTTCGTTCCTTTTCTTTTTTGCTTTCGGTCTTTGGTATACTGTGCGCAATACAAAACGGAACGAAAGCAATTTAAAGCTGTAAATAAAAGACCTGTTGTGATTTTGATTGTGTTTTAATGCAACCAAAATTCAATAATTTTAATCTAAAATAAATAAGTGGACTACATACTGGTTTCACAAATATTGCAAAATTTTGCTAATTCCTTTTTGAAATGAAGCAGTAGGCTAATCAATGAGAAATCTTTCAACTAGAAAAATGTTTTCTGACTGTTTAACCTAATGAGTGCTTTGTTTGTTTAAAAAAAATTGCAGAATTTAGCAACATTGCAAAGAAAAAAAAGTGATATGATAGTGACAAGTGGTGGTACAATACTGTAAAACTGCAAGATTTAGCAACATTGCTAAAACAGTTCTGTAGCCTACATGCAATTATACTATACTGGTACTCATAATAGCGTAAGACTTCTACGTGTTTAATGTAAGAAAATCATGTGAAACAACGCGAAAATTAACTCCATAGCTGCAACTTATAAGGGGGGAAATATAAAACGGCTTTATTTAATAAAACGGAACCGATCCAGCACTGACATCAAATTATCCGGAACCGACCCGGATCCGGCAAAACGGTGTCCGGTCAATCCCTGGTTGACACTAACGGTAATACAATTCGCAAACATCGCGAACAGCTAAGATTACATACCGCTGAGCATGAATATCCAGAGCAGCCACAAAAAGCACCTAATCCGTTGGCAAAAAGCAATAATTTCTGCATGAATAATAATGTCACGCTATTTCAAAACGCATGTCTTTTGTCGGTAAGAAACGTGAAAAGCCAAGTTCCGCTGACGTAGTTCCTGAGCGTCGATCTCTCGGCCAATCCAGAAAGTCGATTTCTGTCATCGAGGACTCAAATCCACCAATCCAACAGCTTGAAAAATCACCTGAGAATTTGCTTCGCAAGTCACCAGGTGGCAGGAAATCTCCAGCGAAATTACCCCTCACACACGAAGTGGATGAGTCTATAAACGTAAATAACCAATCACCTTTAGCTAG
>JAHWFP010072149.1:0-10557 GCA_023313725.1 Lithobius niger | reverse complement strand
TTGGCGAATGTTTTGGTGTGTTGATATCACTCCTTTCAAGGGCCGAACCATTCGGAACTTGGCGGCCCCTTTTACCAGTTTTGGTTTTTGATATGATTTATAATTAAACGTAAGCAAAAACCAAAAATTTACACAGATCCAAATCAATATTAGGACATCATATGAATTTAAAAAATGTAACGTTAATAAGAATTATCACAAAACAAGGCTCACTGCTAAACAGCTCCTAAACTAACACAACAAGGCGAAAGCCACATGGGAGAGTTTGTTCATAAGTCAGCTGGATTAACAAACTAACAACAAAGCAGCAAATTAACGAATGCCACGGTAAAGGTGACAAGTAGATTAAGGCAAATGGCTGCGTTGTTTTTGTGGTGCTTGGGGCCACTGGCCTTATCAATCAGGCTCCCTTACTGCAGAATATAAAATTTCAGCGTTGCACAAGTTACGAAATTTCAACTGAGTTAAAACAAAACTATGAACATGACCCTGGCCCAAACATACAAACGCACTCGTAAACAAACATAAGCAATTCTAATTCTAAATTCATTGGAGTATTCAAACTCGCTCATTTGGCTACTGATTAGTGTTAAAAAGATTTGTACACAACAGGAAACAATTTTCATAAGCTGTTCAAGATCAGCCTAATTCCAATTTTAAGACTTTTTTGCACATTAAATGATAAAAATGCAGGGACCGGTAAATGCAAAATGCCTCGGTCCACTCTTCTGTGTCTGAGAAGAGAAGGCTTGGGCCCCCCCCCCCGCCCCCGGATATGCACTCGTGTGAATGTCGACTGTGGCATATTAAAGATCCTAGGTATTTCCTAGTAAATTGTCTCTCTCCGTCCCGAGATAGCCTCAGCAGTTTAATCGGACGTTAATCAGACTATTTCCTTTTTTGATTAGGCCGCTAAAAAATAATTAAGTGGTTCTCGGCAGTGGTAGTATAAATAAACTGACGCGAGCGGGTAGTCTTTTTTTTTTACGTTTTATTCGTGGTTTTTCAAATGCGGGCGATGACCTTTTTTTAATTTTTTTTTACCGAACAAAACGAAATCATTAGCTTACATTTTGTTCTGAAGTACAATATCTTTGTTTTAATTCCAGGGTAAGCACGAAAAGTTGCAAGTTTTGTAAAAATCATTCTTTACAACCCAATTTTTAGTTGTGACATGTCTCTGAACGATCCTTACAAACGACCGTTTTAGATTCGTTTCGAGGCGATCATATGAATGGAGCAAAGATCTGATATGGTCATCGGCTCCAGAAAATGTTTGGTGAAAGTGCTGATGCATGATCGGAATTTTTTTTTTTTTAGTCAATGTCATAAAAAACATTTCATGCGCTAAGAGAAACCGACACGTGCGCACCTGAGAACCATTTAATTAATTTTTAGTGGCCTTAAATTGCTTACTAAATCCCTTATTGCTACTCCATGCAGTTGTACACTTATTAAAAGGTCCATGCTGGCTCCATTGTATTTTTCATAATATGTACCGCTCATTTCGATTTTTTAAGTCACATTAACATCTTTAACAAGCAGTAGGAACTAAACACTGCTAAATAATGTAAATAGCATTTTGTCCTCCCCCCCCCTCCCCCACGAGGAGACAAGAAGTGGACGGAGGAGTCATATAGCATCGACAAAAATTGGGGGAAAAATTCCAAAACAAATTACCGCCCACTTTCACAATCAAAGCAACTGTTGGCCAGCGAATTTTCGATAACATGATGTTACTTCTTCTCCGGACCTCAAGGATATAGTTCTGACTTTCTACATCTTTCACACTTGTTCGTCGTATTAGCGCACTTGAATTTGGCTGGCAATGTTGCCTCTGTATTTCTGTTGCGGGTCTACATCGTTTGTTCTAATTTGAAATTCAAATGCGCTAGTTCGACGAACTGGGTGTGAAGATGTAGAAAGTCCAAGATAAATCCTTGAGCCCCAAAAAGATAACAGCAATTAAATTATCGGAAATTCGCCGGACAAAGCTGTTGTCTTGATAAGTGAGCGCAATGAGTGCGGTAATTATTTCCGGAATTTTTTCCCAAATTTTGTTGACGTAATGGCGTTTCACAGTACGAAAGATAACGATATTTTTAAAGCCATATAAACAGTATTAAACAGTGGAAGAGCATTTGCTCAGGAGCAGCTTCTAGCACAAATCGTTGTCCTGCACTGCCACACTCATTCTGTCTCAGTCTAATCCGATGTCAGCACCTTTCGCGAAGAAATGCGTTCGGCTGACAAACGATTTTTATTAATGAACTAGCATCGTACTCGACTTCGCCCGGGGATTTGTTTGACCCGTGGTTGTTTCCCAGTATTTGTTCGGTGCTGCCTGATCGTTCACTGCAACAGTGGATTTTTGTTTGTGTAAAGCCTTGTTCGCATTACCATCTCTCCTCTCCTAACTTCGTCTGGTCCCGCCTACTTGGGAGAGGAGAGCTGTAGTGCGAACGACGTCAGTCTTGCCTGAGTTAGGGGAGCTCTCTTAAATGTTGTGAGAGGTCCTTTCCCTGTCCTAGCTAGGTGAGCTGTGCCCTCAGGGCTAGGGGAGAGGGGTGAAAAGCAAATGCGAACGAACAGATTTAACTGTTGCTTTACAAAAATCTAGGTGAGACTTGGGAGAGACCGTGCATGTGTGTAGGGGGTGGCGGAGGACGACGTAGAGGGGAAAATGGTTGAAATAAATGGTTTTATGAGAGAGAAAGTTGGTAATGCGAACGAACATCTTCGTTTTTAAGTTAAGTGAGTGGTCACCCAGGTTAGGAGAGGAGAGACTGTAATGCGAACAAGGCTTAACACTCCCCCTTTCCGACAATCCTCTCCCACCCCTCTCTCCTCCTCCTTTTATCCCGTCCTCTCCCTCTCCTCTTGGTTTCCTTCTGTTCCTCCTCTTTGCTATACGTAGTTGAACACGTACCCGGATCCCGTGCTTGCTTGTTTGTTCTCTTCTAGGTTCAGTTAATGCGTAATCGTATGCTTAATGGTAACAGCTCACTCCCCCCCCCCCCACTCCCAGTCTTTCGCTATGGCTTAAGCGATGCGTACCGTGTGAAAAAGAAGTGTGCATGACGTCATGTAATTCTTGCCCTTGAGATTATTACGGTGTTGAGTTAGAAGGATAATTGTTAGAGCAAATTGTTAGTCGAGGCAACAATGTGCCAATTTCAACTTCTTTTCAGGGCAACAACGTCCCAGTTTCAACTTCAAGCCAAAGAATTGACACACTCGCACGTTTTCATTGTTCCCCTTCCGGGGGTCGTCGTTGCGGTTGCTACATTTCTGCTATGAGACTTTGGTTTATAATGTATATATATATATATATATATATATATAAGACGTAAGAAGATTTATTTATTTAACAATTTAGTTACAAAATTACTATTGTAGTAGTTCACCACCTTTTATCAAACACACACTCAGAAATTTCAAGACTATTTCAAGGCATTTTTTTATTGCACAAATTAATAATACCACGAAGTACAAGAATGCTTGTTTTAAATAACAATGCTGCATTATAGTCCATGCTCAATACTAGTCTCAACACAATCATACGGAAAACAACAAAAATTATAATCTTTAAATATTTTTCGACCACTGAGTTTTTTTTTGAAGGTATTTCTTTTCAAGGAATTCAAAGCTGCATACGAACCCTGTGATACCGTATTCTCGTTGGAAAGTCACATTCATTTTTTTTCAACTTCGAAACCAGGTTGGACTGTTACAAAATGACGCACCATCCATCTTCTTCATCAACTTTGCGATCTCTACGACGGCCGAACTCTACTCCCGAAATATTTTTCCAAACAAGACCATCACCATCCACTTCAATAACACAGACTTTTCTACCCTTGACGTTTCTACACGTGCATCTTACATTCTTTGTAGGAATCTTGACGAATGCTTCAGCTCGATCTTTGTTCCTGGTTGATCCGTAATTATTCAATAGGATTTCGTCAGTTGAGTGATCAGGCTCAAGGGTAGTACAATAAATGCCTGTGGAACAAAACGAAAAAAATTATTAAAATGATTCCAATCCGGATTTTAATTTTACTTTACCTTTAGTTCTTGCAATCAGCCACAAGTTCTACTCACGTACTTGTAATAGGCTGGCTGATTTAAGTTAAAAGTACAATACCATTACGCCCAAAAATATCTCAGTAAAGTTTGACCTAGTAGCTCTTCCAAGTTAAAGTCGAAATTTCGATGCTTATTATCTACGCCATCTTTCAATATTTTCCACTCAGATTTAGTGAAGTCGGACTTGGTCAACACACATTCCGACATTTATTATAAAACAAAAACGGATTCGTTTGATGCTTACGGTAAGGTTTTTGCTGATCCGAAGTCAGAACAGCAAAGAAACACAAATAAACTTTCCCGTAAGGTTCAGATACTGCAGTGTTGCTGTACTGTTTAGTCCACGTGAAACCTTACTGCTGTAGTCAAAAGTTTTTACCATTTTAATCTTGTCACATCATAGAGAGCTGGCCCCAAGCTGAAATCTTGGAGTTTCATTTTGGGCTTGGCCTATTGTTGTTTTACTTTGACACGTTCATAAACCATTTGCCCTAAAAGCTGGTTCTTTGCTCATTTTACAGTCACTTCCGTTGATGTGCCCTTTTCCTAATAGTCATTTTCAACTGATTCAGCAACCCACTTTGGAGTATGGAACTCTGAACGTTGGTTTATTGTTTATATTGTTTTATACATTGTTAGATGACCAACAATGTCGTTCAGGTACGTCTGTATAACGCTCTCTATTGTTAATAAACAAAGCAAATTCATAAAGCTACTTGACAGGGAAAGACGGAAACTTAATGCCAGAAGAAAACAAATGGCCTAACTTGAAGTCATAAATCAACAACTAGTAACCACAACAGAGCACAACAACGAAACCTACGAAAAGCAACTGTTTAAATAGAAAAACCTTTTAAACATATGAAGTTTCTATAAATTAAAAGAAAATATGCTCCATTAAAGCGAAACAAAACAATTTGTAGCCCTACTTTTTCGATTTTCATTGTTTAAATGTGGCTCCAAAATGTCTTGTGTTTCACGGGGGGATAACACTTTTATTGGGGCCGCGGCCCTAGGCCATGCGCCCACTCTAAAGATAATTACAGCTAGAATTCACTACAATACAACACTTGTGTTTCACGGTGTCGAGCTTAAAAAGCATTGTTATCTATTGTTACACCATTGTTTAAAAGTGGGAGTACAAGTATGGGAGAAACTTAACATTTCATTGTTTAAAAGTATGGGTACAACCAAGAACCTACAAATTCTTGGTACAACTTACCCACAACATAACTTGCCTACTATGCCCTCAATAAATTCAATTCAATTCAACAACTTTTTCATTGTTAAAAATATGGAAACAATTTCACATTGTTTAAAAGTGTGGGAAGTGTGCGTATTAGTCACCAGTTGTAACAGGGCGCATGACTTCGGGCTGATTATGCCCTCAATAAAATCTGAAATCTGACATAACCTAACGTCTTAACCTTATCTGCCTGTCTCTCAGCCCTGTTGTAAAAATGCAATGATGCAGGAACTATGATACGAAAACTACCAAATGTCCACCAAATTAAAATTAGCAACTAAATTAATATTTCCAACTAAATTCAACATTTCCGTTTTTAAAATACACGTATGCTGGAAACGCAGTTGGTCCGAAACTGTTTCAAGCTTATCTTGGACGCATTGCCAGTACAGCAGCTATGCTAATATGAACCCCGGCAAACACAAAAAAAGCATAGTTTTTTAGAAATGCCTAGGTACAACATTCCCGTAGATTCAACAATTCCCTTTTCTAAATACACATATGTAATTGTTTCATTGTTTTACTTTAACAAGAGCAAGGCCTAGTTTTCAACAAATTCACCGGGACCAAAGACACAGGCCCCCCCCCCCCCCACCAAAAAAAAAAAACACTTATGTGTTAGGCATCGGAAAACCAGCCACCAGTATAGAGAAAAATAGGAAATGGCCAGACAGTATAAATGCATGCCATCCTTTTTACTGGTCAAGTGGTTCAGGGGTTAGGGAGCTCTAAACGACCAGATCGATTGTTTTACATTGTTTTAATCATTGTTATTACGCAACAATGCTAAACAGCTAACGCCAGTTGCAAGACGTAGACTGAAGATTAAAGGGTTTGTTTCTAGAAAACCGTAATTGATAAAGATACAAAACATTAAAACAAGAAAATGTAAACTGCATGGTATGCCTTAAGTAGCACGAATTAGACAACAAAAAATGAACCCGTTTCATGCTTAAGGTAAGGTTTAACTGGTTCGAAGTCAAAACAGTAAAAGAACACAAATAAACTTTTCTGTAAGGTTTCAGATACTAGTGTTGCTGTGCTGTAAAGTACTGTAAAGGTTTCATGTGAAACCTTCTGCTACATCCAACCATTATACACGTAAATACAATTAAAGGCAGAGCCCAAAATTCTTGGCTAAATTTTTCAGTGTTCTTCAGTCACGTCATCTACTTTCCGTTCATCGCCCTTATGATGATACATATATCATTTTTCAAGACTTTCAAGAACTTTTCTAGGCTTGGAATTTCATTATTACTTTCTAGGATATTGCCAGACTTTCAAGTACTCGTACGAACCCTGAATTATCTGTACAGCTGGTAAACACACTAAGACGAATGGCTTTTAAACTGGGGATGCACCGAATACTCGGTAATTATTCGGTATTCGGCCTATTCAGCAAAAAATTCAAGTATTCGGTATTCGGCCGATTACTGATTTTGGCCGAATAGTGCTATTCGGTATTCGGCCGATTACTGATTTTGGCCGAATAGTGCTATTCGGTATTCGGCCGATTACTGATTTTGCCCGAATAGTGCTATTCGGTATTCGGCCGAATACTGATTTTGGCCGAATAGTGCTATTCGGTATTCGGCCAGTAGTGTATGTAACCGTCCTGTAACATATTTATCATAACCGTAACAGTCGCCTAGCGTCGGGAACAGGGCAAAAGCTTTTCGGAGGGATCGAACGGGTTACGATGGCAGGTTACGGTTACGGTAGATGTGTTACATGACGGTCACAGCTTCGAACATGCGGGCGTGTAAAAACGGTAGGTTAGACAGGCACAGGCTAGGCAGGACAAAGAGTCTGTTACACCACCTTGTGTAGTTAACCTATAGTAGGTTAGGTTAGGTTAGGCGTGCTCGACCTCCACTCATACGATCATGTATGTGGCTTACGTAGCGTGTTGTATGCAACGACTGTAGCAGTGGAGGGGCAGCAGCAACAACAACAACCAGAGCTGCCTCCATCCTACCACCACGACCATCCATCGTTGATGTGGGTGAAGAAGAAGATCGACGATTTATAAAGCGTTGTTAATACTTAACTAAATCCCTATTTGGAAACCTAACCAAACCAAAAACTACACTCCGATGAGCGTAGTCGGAACCGATATTAGTCCCTTCCGAGCAAGCTTGGATTTGATTCTCTGACAAGCTCGGACCTACTCGACTAAATAAGTCGAGCGTCCCTGTAACTACCTATCATCATTAAAGTGTTAAAAACAAGCTATATTTTGTTAGTTTCTGGTTACAATACGTACCACTGCCAATGATGATGAAGTTCGGTGCGAGGCATTTATTTTCTTGAAATCGAACGTTAGTAGGTTTAAAGTCATAAAAAAAAAAGATGAGAGGATATAAAATGGTTTTCATCCAACATGTAGGGAGGTAGGCCTACGTTTCGTCAAAATAAAAGAGAAAGTAGGTCGGGTGTAGGTGATCGAACAGCTTGACCTCGTGGCCGTGAAGCTCTCCCCTCACGACAACAACAACACGTGTGGTTGTGTGCGAGGCAAGGTGGGAGGGAAACAAATACAAGTTATACATTTCGTTAATTTGCTCAGATACTACGTCTTTGATCATAAAAATGTTTAAAAAAAATATAAAAATAAAAACACTCCGACCTGTGGAGGCAAGGGATCTGACCAAGAATTGGTTAATAAAAAGACGGACCAACAAACGTAAAATACTTGAAAAATAGCTAACAAATGTATGAAAGTGTACGTACCACCACACAGCAGCCTGTTGTCACTAGTCACAATTTGGAGTGTGTGAAACGACGTGTGTTAGTGGAATTGGAGAGTGTAGTTAAAATCCGTTATGGGTGGATATCACGTGGGCGAAAAGCCCACCCATATTCGACCTTCGATCAACTTTACGCGAGCAAAAAAAGGGAACAAATGGACGAATAAAAAAAAAAGAACATGTTGTTCCGAGACAGGCCATTAGGACCACTTAATTGGGTGGCAATGTCACTCTTTTTTATGTCCCAGGTGTCAATGACAAAATCACATCCCTCCACATACCATCACGTGCGTACAATCTTAATCAGATTTCAATAATGGCATTTTCAAATATCATATATGGTTTTACAAGTAAGGAGACGGAACTTAATAGCATGATAGTAAAAAAAAAGTGGCTCAGGGAGGCCATACGGGTAAAAAAACGGCCTTGCCACGGAACCATGCCCAAATAGGGAAACCGAACCATCTTCTGGAATGCATCTAAAAAATTAATATGCCGACTAACGGGCGCCATAATTTTTTGTATTCGAGACCTTTTCCTAAAAAAGCAGACATGGTGGCCTCACCTGTCAATACCTAGTGATAAGGATACGTCAAAAACCACTCAAGTGGACGCCATTTACACCCTCACACGACACGTCACGTAGACCAAAAATACCTGAGCAAAGACCGAATTATAAAAAATAACCTTCCAGAATACGAATCGGGTAGTTATAAGGAACGAATGAGTGAATAGCCCGAAGCGTTAGTAGGAGGAGCCGTACTAAAAAAAATGGAGTAGTTTCATTTGCTGGAACGAACGTAACGTCGTACGAAAATAGCCTCGGGCATGACGGAAGGTAGGCTTATCGACGTTAGTGATGTCAATCATTACGGCTAGCCAATTGGAGGCCGTAGCCAGGTTTACAATTGTAAGTGTAAGGAAAGCGTACGATTCGTCAAGTACATGTAAATGACACAAAAAAATAGGCTTTTACCTACGACAATACTAATCCGTTACGTATAAAAGATGAAGCCAACATCCTCACAGCTACAAGTCCTGGCCTGAGCCAGAAAGTATACGTTTCGAGCTCCTGAAAGACGTGTCCAGTTCCACTACATGCGACCACTCAACGGAGAAAGGTAGGCCTATATTATTTTATACTATTTTTCATAGTTCGAACAATGTAACTCAAAATCATCGTTTTAGAATTACCAACGTATATTTGTTGTCTGAGCGCGCAACTATTTAACAGACAACATGTAGACGCTGGTAATGCTGAAAGTGGATAAATAACGTAATTACAATGTTCGACTATATATAGACAGTGTTATTACATATTGTGTCGTGAGGTTTTTGTAGTAATGGTTCTAAGAATTATTCGTTCGTCATCCAGAGTGACGAAGGTACAAAAAATGTAGTTAAGGTAAAGGAATTACGTTAATTTTAACAGCCAAGTACTAGGTTTCGACACTATCGCTAAAATGGTCGAATGTCGTAAAGTTAGGTAAAATCTTAAGGAGGGGGCCCTTTTTGTTTGTTTCTTATGGTCCGTAGGCTTGAACCATGACCGGTAGTAGCACAGGACTGTACAAAATACAAGCGGCCAGGGAAAAAAAACTCGGCGAGCGTCACTACCAACAATTAATAGTAACAATAATGAAAAAGGAGCCAAACTTTCCAAGGAAAAAATTACACTTTTCACTACAAAAAACACTGCTCACGTCCTAGAAGTCCGATCTTGTTCTAATAGGGCTCATTTTTAACTGTACACTCACATTGTTTCAGCAAACACGAAAAAACACACCACTCTAATCCCAACAAAAGAACTTTTTAATACTTTAAATATGAAAAAGTGACCATATTTCATGAAACCAACATTTTGATGGATAGAAAAATATCCCAACATTCATCGAAGCAAACGACCGTTTCTTTGTGAGTTTACATAATAATCCTAAAATGTTTTATCTTTTTGGAAACTACAAGTGACCACACTTCTGACCAAACATCTCTCCCATTGGGCACATTTAAATTCACTTTCATGTCAAAACAAATTCTATAATAAAGCGTTACTACAAAAAAAAACCTATGAAATCAGATAAGATATCCCTTTTTTCTTAATTCGATAGGATTGTCGACTGTTCTGTCAATTGGAAGAGCGTTTAGTTATAAGTACGTAAGCGTTGAGGTGTTGAGGAGGCAATGATTGTTTCGAGTCGCCACAGGCTATTTCGCTATCGCACAGCTAAATTATTGTGACAATTTAAAAATAAATGCAGCAGTTTGGTAGAAGAAGGTTTGTAGTTTCCGAAAAGGTAAATTATTTAAGGATTCGTACGTAAACACATAAAGAAACGGTCGTATGTAGCGACGAAGGCAGCAACAAATTTCAATCCATCAAATGTTGGTTTCACGAAAAACGATGACTTTTTATATTTAGAGTATTAAAAAATGCTTTTGTTGGGAATTAAGTGGAGTGTTTGTTGTGTTGCT